>CAUYPK010037834.1:0-23296 GCA_963574355.1 Loris lydekkerianus | reverse complement strand
CTTGGTGATGGATTTTGTACCTTTTGTTTGCGTCCTTGTGGTCTCAGCTCGCCTCAGTGGTGTTGATGTGCGATCTCCAACCTTCTCTCCTGGTATAGCTCGAATCCTCCAGGTTACTTACTAAATTTCCATCCTTTAACTTTAATTATGTTTCAATGTGGCTCTCTCTGAGTTCGTTTTTCTTGGTGTTTGTTTAGCTTCTTGGGTGTTTCTATTTGTCTTTCATCAAATTTGGTAAGTTTCTAGCCATTATTTCTTCAGCCATTTCTTACACCCCCTCCTCTGTCTGGGACACCCACACTGTATATATCCGTCTGCTTGGGCTCTGTTCACTTTCCTCCAATCTTTTCTATTCCTCAGGTTTGCTAATTTCCATTGTTCTATCTTCTTTCTTCTGCTTGCTCAAATCTGCCTTGGAATATCTCTGATTTTTCATTTATTATTGTACTTCTCACCTTCAGAATATTATTTTGTTTTAGCTTTTCTATCTCTTTATTAATATTCCCATTTTGTTCATATATAGTTTTCTTGGCTTTCTCCATGTCTTTGTTGTCTGAGCATCTGTAAGACAATTGTTTAAGTTTTCGTCTAATAAATCTGCCAACAGGTCTTTTTCTAAGACAGTTCCTATTGTTTAATTTGCTCTGAATGGGTTATATTTTCCTGTTTCTTTGTATGCCTTGTGATTTTTGTTGAAAACTGGACATTTAAATCTAATAATTGGGAACTCTGAAAATCAGATTTTCTCTCTAGGGTTTACTGACTTTTCCTTCTGTAGGTTCTCTGCTAGTTTTTTATTGTGTTAAGCAGTCTGAGGACTGAGGAACCACCTGAGGCATCCACTTAGGATCTTTTCCTAGCCTGTTGTGCACAGTGACATTTTCATTTCCCCCATAGATGAGGCTACCTTTGAATGTCATGCTCTTCAATGTCTGGCTGCCAGAGGGGGAAAGAGAAATGAAAGGGGAAGAAGAAAAGACAAAGGCACTAGTCTTTTAATTACTCAGGAACTTACTTCAGCCAGGAGAAGGGAAGGCTGCAATGTGGCAGAAGAAACCACTGGCCACCACCTCTGCCCTCTGCATCAGAAGCAGCAAGGAGCATTGAAGCATCGCTTCCACTATTGGGAAAGCACAGCCTTTTTCTGCCCCATGTACAGGTGTAAGGAATGGGGAATACTGTGCTAAGAGCTATAATTGGCCAAAATGAACCACCATTTTTCCAACCAAGGGTTTCCCTGAAAGTTGCAAGCCTTCAAAAACCCAGCTCCAAATAGTTACATCAGACAGATTCTGCTAGTGGAATTATTACCTAAGTGAGAAGACAGATTTCTGGGACCTCCTTTACCATCTTCCCAGAATCCTCCAACCTTGTTTTACTGTGTAATAAGTTATTAGGCTTGAAGTGTTACTTTATAATTTGTATTTAATCAAATGTTAACTCTAAAGAAAGAATCTTGCTAACCTCGCTGTCTTTAAACCTCTCATCAGCTGCATCTGCACAGCATCACCATCTTTCAGTTTAGGCACAGGCCAAGTGGCATTTGCCAGGAGCAGGTTAAAGCAGCAGCTATTACAGTTACGTGGAGGATGCGGATCCTGCCTGTGTTAAGGGGTACGGATAAGGTGACCATGTTTTCTGAATCCAAAATTCTGATACAGGACATGACAAAAGATTTCAGAGTGATTATATGAAAAATTTTATAAATACATAAAAATTAAATTAGATTGTATTTTGAATGTCATGAGCTGACTTTATTTTAAAATCTATTCAGAACTGTCTCCAGAAAATTAGGCCACATGGTCCTCACATACATGTTAAACAAAGAACAGGTAAGAGGATGGCGTTGACCATCAAATGAATTATTCCCACCTTTTATCATGTCGACACCTCACTAAGTGTGCTACAATGAGATCAGGACATTTTTCTTTTAAACTTAATGGAAATACCAATAGTTGTCCCTATCGACATCACACAAGGGCATACTTCACAAGTTTCATAATCAAATTTTAAAATAAACACATGTACTAAACAATCATAATAATAAAAATAAAACACACAAAAAAAAGCAAGTACACTCTAGAAAATAAAAAAAATGTAATTTATTTATCTTAATTTACCAAACTGCTATAAAAATACAATTTTTGCCTTGGAGTTTAAGGCAGTTTCACTTTTTGTCATAGTTACTTTTTCTGGTCATATGCTAGAATCACAACCTTCTGTATTTTATCTGTAGTTAACTGCTCATTTATGGTTTACATGCATGTTCACTTGAGGACCATATTTTTTTCCTTCACAGTCACTGAAGCTCTGTAACATAAAATGTTATTGTCTTCATATATTTGAGTAATACCGATCACGGTTTTGAAAGTCTCTATGAGCATATTTTGCATAAGTCTTATTATGTGGGATCCTTCCAAAAGGTTCATGGTCATTGAAACAAGATTCAAAAACTTCGTCAACAGCCTTTTGAGCTACTTCTTTGCTGATATTCCTAACAGCCAGGATAGAAAGAACAGCTCTGTCTCGTACACAAGTCTAAAAAGAAGAAAAAGTACATAGCTTTAATTTTATGTTAAACTTTAATCATGAAATAATATATTTTGGGAGTTTTTTGTGGTTTTTTGTTTGGGGGGGAGGGGGTTGCAGGTTTTGGCCAGGGCTGGGTTTGAACCCACCACCTCCCATGTATGGGGCCAGTGCCCTACTCCCTGAGCCACAGGCACTGCCCTGTTTTGTTTTGTTTTGCTTTGAGATAGAGTCTCACTATGGCCCTCGGTAGAGTACCGTGGCGTCACATCTCACAACAACCTCAAACTCTTAATCTTAAATGATTCTTTTGCCTCAGCCTTACAAGTAGCTGGGACTACAGGCACCCACCACAACACTGGGCTATTTTTTGGTTGCAGTTGTCACTATTGTTTAGCAGGCCCGGGACAGGCTCGAACCTGCCAGCCTCGGTATATGTGGCCAGCGCACTACTCACTGAGCTATGGATACCGAGCAGTATTTTTGTTGCTGGCGTCCAGTGACACAATCACAGCTCATGGCAACCCCAAACTTCTGGATTCAAGCAATCCTCTCACCTTAGCTTCCCAAATAGCTGGGACTACAGCATGCCATCAGGCCTGGCTAGTTTATTTTTATTTTTTGTAGATACAGGCCTTACTATGTCACCCAGGCTAGTCTGGAACTCCTAGCCTCAAGCAATTCTGCCACCTTGGCCTCCCAAAGTGCCAGAATTACAGGCATGATTCAAAATAATACATTCTGAAACACAATTAAAATTAATTTCCTCTCCTATTATTTTATTATTTTTTGTCATTCAAAAGAAGAAAATAAAGTTAATAAAGATGTATAACTCTTAAATTACAAAGCATGGTTAGCTCAATCTAAAATTACTTAGGCATAAGACTTCCATTTTCTCTTTTCCAATAATCTAAGAAGATACCATTCTCTAAAGTTCAAGGCAGTGTCTTCCAAATAATATCTTTTAATGTGAAAAGTCACCAAAGTTCCCAAAAAACTAATTTACCTAATATTACATAGTAATAGACTAGAATTTCTCAATACTCTAATTTAATATTTTAAGAAATACAAGGTCCTGCCATTCTAATTCTCAGAGAGATTTTAACTCGTTTACTTCTTCCCAGGCCCAAACTAAGACTCAAAAGAAGGGCATCGGACCTTTTCCTAAAAAATAACCAACGCTGGTTTTGACGGCTGTGCCTCCTGACGGTCATCAATATTCTTTGCATGTTACCAGTTCCGCTTCAGCCTGGTCAGCCTGCGGCAGCTGAGATCCCTACTGAGGCTGGAACACAGCTAGCGCTTCACAGCTGCATTATACCAAACACTGACTTTGAAAACAAACCTCAATCACAAAAGAACAAGGACAAGAAGAGCCCTACAGAGCCACAACTGGCAAAAAGAGGCAATTTTTTCTCCCAGAGGAAAAAAAGGTGCGGAAAACTTGTCTCCCAGAGCCACAGGTCTTGGAGACACAAGTGTGGACCAAGTTCAGATTTACTTCTTTCCCAACATAATAAATTTCTAGTAAAATAAAAGTGTTACTGGCTCGGCACCCATAGCTCAGTGGTTTGGGTGCCGACCACATACACCGGGGCTGGCGGGTTCAAACCCAGTTCAGGCCAGCTAAACAACAATGACAACTATAACCAAAAAAATAGCCGGGCACTGAGGCAGGCACCTGTAGTCCCAGCTACTTGGGAGGCTGAGATAAGAGAACTGCTTAAGCCCAAGAGTTTGAGGTTGCTGTGAGCTATGACTCCACCCAAGAGTTTGAGGTTGCCGTGAGCTACGACTCCATAGCACTCTATCAAGGGTGATGTAGTGAAACTCAGTCTCAAAGTAAATAAATAAATAAATAATAAAAATAAAATAAAAGTGTTACTGTGCAATCTTACAGCTATTAGACCTGCTGATTATATTTCCCAGCCCCATGCTCTATAAGCAGAGGCTCCACTCGAAAAGTCTTCTTCCTCGCCACACTCCCCCCCCCCCACTTACTCCGTGTACCCAGTGGACACTGTGAGCAGCTCGAACCCATTGCAAAGACAGAAGACAGATGAACAGAAGGGAAATGCTCACCCTCTATTTCCTTACATCAGTTTCGATCCACTGATGTTCGAAAATTGTGAAATAATATAAAATTAGCACATTTTCTGAGAACGTTTTAAACTCTACTGACAACAATAACAGACATTTGAGTCCTGCTATCATGGCCTGAACCACGTTATCCTCTTCTCTAGGGGAAGCTGACATGTACCCTGCTACTACCCTCTGCAGTGAGCCAGAACACACAGAACGTGCCAGCGACGCAGGGATTCGGGGACACAGAAGACACACAGCAGAAGACAAGTCAGTGCCACATCGCTAAGTTGTCCTGGCACAGGCTGAAGCCCACAGTCCAGTCGGAGTAATTACCCTGGCCAGGCTCCATTCACTAAGTGCACAACTTCTGTGAGTCGTCACTTCGACTTTCCACCCTCCATCCCAGAGTCGAGCAGAACCAAGGGCCTGTTGCTCCCAGCCTATGCTTTTTCGCCTAGTTGAAACTGACATTCTGAGGCTCACATACTTCACAAACTAGCCTAGCAAGCTCTTCCCATAGAAAATCTCTAACCAATATTTCTCCTGCGGACACAGCCACTGTGTTGCTGTGGGCAGAACGGCTCATATTCATTGTCAGTCATGAGTTCTATCAGACATCTCAGGCTTTCTAGCAGGAGAGCGTTGGCTTATAGAGGGTTTTCTTATGGTTTTTGTTTTGTTTTGTTCACAAACTCCTTCCCTCTCAGCTAAGCTCCTCTTAACCAATGGATTGAATGTGCCAGTGCAAAGCTTTTCTAGTACATCACCACCCGTACAGGTGTGCTGACACACAGCCACTCCTTGTGCTAAAGTGCAGTCTCCATCCTGAAATGGATCACATTTTTTGTCTCCAAAGTACTATGATAGACTCCAAAATCTAAGTCCAGGACTGCTAGAACAAAACTAAGACAAGCTGTAACTTCACTTTCACTCCTTATCCACACCTATCCAAAAGTTTCCCGGAGCAAGATTATAGCTCTCTATTATTAAAATCTCTCACTCAGTCACATATGATAACTTACCCACATTTATACAGTATAACTAAATTCCACCTATTCTGTTTAAATGGTATACATTTTGTATTCTTTTAATAGAGGTAGTTCTAAATGTACTTCTCATTTCTTTATTCATTATTTCTGCTCATTACACTCCTGAGGGGAGGTGATCTCCTGTTAGTTTTTACCTGATGGTGTTGTTTTAATCCGAAACGTAACCTGATTATTTCATTGACAAGTGAGCAGTCTCCACTAAGGTTGGCAGCTCGAACCTATGACGAAGACAGAAGGCAAATGAAAAGAAAATAAATGCACGTGCTCTTTACAAAATCAACCAGTTCTTTAAAATTTGGAAAAGAATATAAAATTAGCATGTTTTTCTGAGAACAGAGTATTTGTAAGACTTTTCTAAAAGAATTTTCTTATCTCTATTGACAACAGAGCAGGCAACTCTGAGCCTCGCTGGATGGCATCAAATTCAGTGGAGGGATGTCCAGCCACCTCCCACCAGGGGAATTTTCTGAACTTTACACTCTAGCTTTACTGACCAATTTCTCTTAGAACTGAAAGTCAGAGAGTTAGACCTCAGGGTTAAAGTCCACACTCTCTACAAGATACAAACACGTCTAGAAATTACCAAAAAGACTTCAAGAAAGCATTCTTGAAATTGAGTTTCAACGTGAGTTTAAAACTGAATACAAATGACTCTCCCAGTCCTAGCACAAATATCTCTTGGACCTTCTCTCAAACCCTGGATGTTCATGACCTTCCTCCAGGGCCTGGAGGGTTGTATGAAACATTAAGTGGTACGAAGCACAAGGAGTCAAGGGCATTCTAACCTGTCATGGCTTTAAGGACGACAGCACATATTTTCTAATTTACTATACTTTTAAGGTAAAAATTTTCCAATTTGCTATATTTTAATAGATGAAAAAGTCTTAGAACTACTGATACTGGTCACATTTTTGCTAATTCATTACCAAGAGAACGGACTTCTTGTAACTTCCACCATAACATGACCTGATTCCTCTGATGAGTTCAAGGTTCTTAACACACTTTAACTAGCTAACAGGCATACACTGTCATAGCACCCAAGAGGGAAACCTATTTAAAAACTCAAGTTTCAATGCTTACTTCAGCAGCCCATATACTAAAAAACTGGAACACTACAGAGAAGATTAGCATGGCCCCTGAACAAGGATGACACGCAAACTCATGAAGAAAAAAAAAAAAACTCAAGTTTCAGTCTACTCTCCAAATAATATGAATTGTAATTACCGTATATACTCAAGTATATACGGTAGATGTCTTGGGGCTACTTATTAATTTCAAGGGAAATAGAAAATAATCTAAACTATAAAGTGCATGTTTGAGATATATATTCATTTTTTAGTTTCTTACTATATGGCATGCTTCAGTTAATGAAATCCAAGTATGAAATACATGTTTCTCTAGAAACTTATGTATGTATATTTCTGAAAGCAATCCAAAGTGTTTAATAATAACTATCTTTTTATGTTGTATTTTGGAGACTATATGTTTTACTCTAGGGCAAACAAGAAACTCTACCTATGGAAGGCAACACAGCCAACATGTCAAAAACTCCAGTAGTAATTCTGCCTGCCACTTACTAACTTTGGAATCTAAACAACTGCCTCATGTTAGACATATGTAAAATGGAAATAATAACAGTATCTACCTCGATGGGCTGTGGTGAGATTAAATAAGAATCCACACAAGCAGAACTGTATTCCATAGTCTTCAATAATTATTAATTTTTTATAGTATATCATTTATTCCATAGGAAAAATTAAGTTTATTTTTACTAATGTCAGTCCTATTATTAGGACTCAAAGGTTATATTTACAGAAATTCTACATAGATATTTAAAATTTCTCTAGTTGTATCTCAAAAAATTGTGTTTAATATTAGTTAAAAACAGAAATTCAAGATTAAAATAGAACTATGATAGTAAAAAACAAAAATATTAGTTTAAATAAATTGTACTTAAATGTTCAAACATGGAGTGTTCTAGGAAAAAAATTATTATCGTCTAAAACTCACCTCTGAGCAGGCCAAATGTCTGACATTGGTGAACCAGTCGACATGAGCGCGGCAGTGGTCAAAGGCATGGATGAGCTCGTGGGTGACAACTCTGTTCATATGGGCCTGGTTACGGATGTTATTCTGGCATAAAACTATCTAGGAGGCACCAAAATAAGAGAAGTTCAGTGATTTCTAAAATCTACTTTCATTTCATAGACGCCCTTTGCTCCCACAAGCTCACCTCCCCCACCCTCCTCCCTCGACCCTGCATCACCCACCAGCCAGTCCCAGTCCTAACAGCCCAGGCTTCACTAGCCTTCCCCAAGGACTAACTTCTCTCTTTTCTCTCTGGACTACATCTCTCAGACTAAGGACATAGACTCATGTGCCATCCTCATTGCGCGGACTCTACCTGTCTGCTGTGGACTCCCCAGTGCTCTGGTTAAGAGCATGGACTTTGGAATAAAACAGACAGATACAAATTCAGCTCCAGCCCTTACTAACTTGGTGACCGTGGGCAAGTTTCTTAACCTCTCTGTGCCTCAGTTTCCTTAACTATAAAGAGGGAGAAAATTACAGTACCCACCTCATAGAACTGCGAGAATTAAATAAAAGTGTATGTAATAGACTTCTTATCAAGGTTCTGAATGAGCAGTGAATGAATAATGACCACTGTCCTCATCCTATTATAAGGAGAGAAAATGCCAGGACAGTCCTCACAAAGACCTTCAGAAAGAAAGTGCAAAAAGCCAACAGCACCCTGAGCAGCCCCTATAAGAACAAGACAAACATGAGGGGTCCTAAGAGTAGCAGCTGCCATTTACGGTACACTTGCTACGTGCCGGACACTGGGACACACACCAGAGACTTGACACACATTCACTCGACACTCATTTGTTCAGCTAGTATCTATTGAGACCTAATAAAGATCTATAATCTACTAATGGAGATAGAAATCAATAAATATTTATCAAAATGTTTAAATACATGAAGTGACAGCTGCCATTAAGAAAAACCCAGGCTGTCATAAACATTTACAACGAGAATGCCTGAGCTGGTCCGGAGGGTGGGGAAGGGATTCTCTGGGGGGAGAATGTTTGAACTGGGATCTGATGGATGAATGGGAGTTAAATTTGTGGTGAGGATAAAAAAGGGAGTATTCTAGGCAGAGAAAACAACATACACAAAGAGTAGGGGGAGGGCTGAAGGACGAGAATGTCTGAGAAGCTGAAAGCAGGGCCAGGGCTGCAGCACAGAGTTGGGGGTGGGCAACAGGCAGAGCAGGAGAGATGGCAGAGGCCAAATCACTGCGACTTTTCCTTGACCCTGAGGGCAGTGGTCAGCCACTGAAGGCTGAGTTGAAACAGGGTGGTGCTTTTGTTTTGTTTTTATCCTTTAACTACAGCAGCAAGAATAGGAAGATGACCAAAATTAGATGCAGAGAAACTAGATGACAGTCAATGAAGTATTCAAGACAAAAGGCAAATGCTACCCGGGCTAGAATGGGGTGGAGGGAGCTGATAGGATTCCAGAGGTAAACTGGACAAAATCTGGCAGCAGACAGGCTACCAGGAAGGAATCGGAGGTATCAAGGATGATGTGTAAACTTCTGGCTTGGGTAACAGGATAGATGGTAGCACCATCCGCTGAGATAGCCAAACTAAAAAACTAGATTAGGAGGATATGGGGGAGGTAAAACTCAGGGATTTGGATTTGGACATGTCAAGTCTAAAGTGCTTTTAGGACATTTAAGTAGCAATATTTAGTGGACACTTAGTTATATGGCACGTGGAACTCAAAGGAGAGTTTGAACCTTGAAAAATAAATGAGATCTCCTTGGCAGAAGCGCCTTGGTATAAAAAAGAAGGGGATCTAACACCAAGGATTAGGGTACTTTAACAATTAAGGATTAGTAGAGCAAGGTAAGCTAGTCAAGGAGCAACCGCGGAGTGCTGCGTACTAGAAACCAAATGTCTGGCTTGACCAGCTAAAGTTAAGGATACATGCATACAACATGACCCAACAGTTCTGCTACCAGGCTTGTACCTTGGAGAAACTATTACAAACGTGCACGGAGAAGGTCAGGAGTCTCAGAGCAGCACTGTTCACAATAACAAAGCTGGAACAACCAGCATTAAATAGGGTAGTATAAACACACGAGGGAATACTACACAAGGATGAAACCAGGTAAACCAGACAGGTGCATACAACAACACAAAAGACTCTCCCGGTGCCGAACAGAAGAATCTACTATACAAAGTCATAACAATACGAAGTCCTGCACGTAACTCAGTATTCCACGTAGAGGGCTCAAAAGCAGGGTGCTAAGTGACACATTTTTGGACTGTGTATGTAGACGGCAAGACCATTCAGAAAAGCAGGGAAGGATCCTCACCAAAGTTAGGGTAAAGAAGGGAAGGGACTCAAGAAGCACAGGTTTCTGATGTCCTGGAGATGTTCTATTTTAAAAGTCCAGATGGCAGTTACACAGGCCTTCACTTTATCATTATTATTGAAAATGTACCCATGTGTGTTTCGTTCCTCTGTACAAATGAGATACTTCACAATAAAAATTTCTTAAATGCTTACTACGGCCAAGCACTAAGACAAACGACCTTAGAAGAGACATCTCATTTCATTCTCATCATCATTCTATAAGGTAGATATAACCATTCACCGTATTTTACAGATTTTACTCACTCCCCCCAAATTGTCACAGGTTGTATCTTTTCTCAGCATGTAAAGGTAAGACCTGTTGTTTAGCATTTAAAGGCTCCTCCCCTATAGCCTCGTTTCTTTCCAATTCTATTTCTCCATACCTCAGATGCTTGCGTCCTCCAGCTAAACTGGACAACATGCCCGTTCATGTCCTGTGGTTTCCCAGCTGCCACTTCTGCTCCTGGTGCCCCTGCTCTGAGCCTGAGGAGGCTTTATACCCTCCAGCTGAGTCTAATGGCATCTGCAGTCCATCACATCACTGTCCCGCCGTGGTAACCAAACCCATCCCACAAAGTCCAGCCTGCCTCGAAGTGTATTATCTGTGTTCATGTCTCATCTCCTCTGTGAGAGTGTAAACTCCTTAAGAGTTAGAACTAGGACTAATTCATTTCTTAAAGTTCTACACAAAGTCTACCAAACAAAATGCCCAGAATGTGAAAAGCGACCAGCAAACATTAGGACAGAAGATTAAAAGGAAGGTAACAATTTGGCAGAGACGCCCACCTGAGATGTTGAGGCATCAAAACCTCCACTGACATTTCCATTACAGTCTTCACAAGAAAAGTGTCTTTCTCTGTTAACAGCACTGAAAGGCAAAAATAGAAGTACATAGGTGAGTGTTAAAAAAAAAAAAAAAAAAAAAAAAAAAAAGAAGCAGCACAGAAAAAAGCAACAACGTGCAGATGCAGTGTGTATGTGGGAAACAGCCCCAGGCCAGGAGTGAGGCAGCCTCCACCACTAACACATATGCAACCTGGGAAAGCAGCGTAACACTCAGGACTCAGTTTTCTCATCTATAAAATAAGTGGACTGTCTCTGAAAAACTGAATCCTTGTTCAAGTTCTATGATATGATTCCATAAAGCATTTGGTCAACTGATTAAGACCACATTGGAAATATGTTTGAGTTCCTGCCCTTGCACCAGAATGTCAAGAACTGGACATCAAAAGTCACTTCCTTTAATCCCCTCAAACTTATACAACATTTGGAAGGCTTCTACATAGCAAGCTGAGATTTCTTCTCCATTAAGAACAACATCTGTGGCCAGGCGTGGTGGTTCACTCCTGTAATCCCAGCACTTGGGAGGCCAAGGCAGGTGGATTCCCTGAGCTCACAGGTTCAAGACTAGCCTGAGGCAGAGTGAGACCTTGTCTCTAAAAATAGCCAGGTGTTGTGGCCGGCGCCTATAGTCCCAGCTACTTGGGAGGCTGAGGCAAGAGAATCATTTAAGCCCAAGAGTTTGAGGTTGCTGTGAGCCATGACACCATGGCACTCTAACAAGGGAGACACATGAGACTCTTGTCTCAGAAAAAAAGAAAGAAAGAAAGAAAGAAAGAAAGAAAGAAAGAAAGAAAGAAAGAAAGAAAGAAACAAAGAAAGAAACAAAGAAAGAAAGATCTGGCCAGATAGGGTGGCTCATGCCTGTAATCCCAGCACTGTGGGAGGCTGAAGCAGGAAGATTGCTTAAGCTCAGGAGTTCGAGACTTGTCTGAGTGAGAGTGAGACCCCAACTCCACAAAAAATATAAAACCCAGCCAGGGGCCATGACAAGCGCCTATAATCCCAGTGACTCAGGAGGCTGAGGCAGCAGGATGGCCACAGCCTGAGTCTCAGGTTGCAGTGAACTATGATGACACCACTGCACTCTGCTCAGAGCAGAGGGTGAGGCTGTCTCAACAACAACAACAACAAAAAAGAACAATGTTCAGGCTAGAGTAGTAGAAAGGCCAGGTTTGGTAATTATTTACAAGAAAGATTCTGAGTATTATCTGTACTAAATTTTCAAGGTCAGTGGTATACCCTGGAATTGAGTTAGTTAGGGTAGAAAATGTCCACAGAGAGCACGGCCTGTCTGGAGAGGAAGCAGCCAGTCTCCACCATCTGCCCTATGGAAACAGCTTCACGGCCAGAAGGGAGGAAGCTGAAGCAGTTCCGGTTTGGGGGAGGGCTGTTTTTAACAGCCAGAATGTAAAGCAGCACCCCAGAAAGATGTACTTACCAACCTGAGTGTTTCATAGCATCAAGCAGAAGTTTGACATATGGATCTAGAAAGAGATTGATTCAACTCAGTAAGCTAATTGGGAAAGGTAGCAGCAGTTAAATCACCCAAACAGCAGCAAATGATCAAAAAGTAAATTATAATGACATAATGCTATCTTAATACTGGTAAAAACTGGAATGAAAAGACAAGCTTAAATTATCAAAATAAGTCTTTACTTAAATGCTAATACAAATACCAAGCCGTAACATCAAGCACTTGAGACAGTATCAAATATGCTTTTAGAGGCCATTTTTGGTTAAACGATGAAATATATTTTGTTACAGTAGCTAGCAAGAGACTGAGGAAATTCTGGACCACATTCCTCAAAGTGAACAACCGCACAGTATCCACACTGTCCTGGTGAGACCACGCCCCATGCTGAGTACCCACCACACTCTAAATGACCTTCCGCAGGGGACAGTGACTGGAACAGTGCAGAACTATGTTCAGTGAGAAGCAAGAAAGGCTTTGGGGATTTAGAAAGGAGAAAGAAGACTTAACCAGAACCAAAGCAGTTTCCAGTGTTAAAGGGGTGCCATGTGGGAAGTGACTCCGTCACTATATCTTCAAAGGGCAGAACAAAGACCAAAGAGTGGAAATTACATATGATAGATTCGACAAATATGACAAGGAATTTTTCCTCCAATTAAAGCTGTTGTAGAGGAGTAGACTCAAAGAATAGGTAATGTGTTCCAGCAGAGGTCTAGGGACGACCTGGTCAGTGACGGCACTGAGGCTTTCCCATGTGGACAGGAAGGCCTGGATGATTTCTGAGGGCTGTTCAACGTCTAAGGCTCTATGAGCCTGCGACTGTTACAGGAAAGTATAATAAACCCAAATGCCTCTAATATCAACTTTCCACAAAGGCATCTGAGAATATACATGCACAGCAAATTATATGAAAAGGAAAAGAAACCAAAGTTAAAAAAAAAAGTTAAAAGCAAAAACAGGTGAGTAAAAGAACAGCAGTATAAGGTGAGAAAGTTAGATATAGGTCACTGCTTTAATGACCAGCGGCCTCTGAAGAATGTGGACAGTAGAATAATTATTATTAAAAATAAGCATTATTAATTGAGTGTATACCAAATGTCAGGTACCATATTAAGTGCATTACTGTTTACACAATTAAGAGAATTTTACAAAGTTGATATGGTTTCAAAATTCTATAGTTCCCTTACTTAAAAAAAAATTAATAAATACAAAACTTCCAGGTAGCACCATGGTTTGGAACTTCAAAAAGAACCTGCAACAGTATGTTTTTTGTTTTTTGTTTTTTTTGAAACAGAGTCTCACTTTGTCACCCTTAGTAGAGTGCTGTGCCATCACAGCTCACAGCAACCTCCAGCTCTTGGGCTCAGGTGACTCTCTTGCTTCAGCCTCTAAAGTAGCTGGGACTACAGGTGCCCGCCACAAGGCCTGGCTATTTTTTTGTTGTTGCATTTTGGCCAGGGCGGGTTCGAAACTGCCACCCTCGGTATATGGGGTCAGCTATTACCCTATTCACTGAGCCACAGGCGCCGCCCCTGCAACAGTATTTAGGATAAATTTGCTTTTCAGAAAAATAAAAGGTCTCCCACAAGGCCAGGTTTCTCCTATCACCCCCGCCCCAAAATAGGATTTTAAAGCTTCAGGTTGAGGGCATTGATTCCTACAGAAGCACCCAACCTTCCTCACATCCCACCTATTTCAACTTGTCCTCCACCTTGTGGCTTTCACACTGTAAAAACAGCCTCCCTTTACTCAGCTCCTAACATGCTGGTACTTTACATTCATAAAATCTATTCCCCACAACAACCCTAAAGGAAGTATCTTTATCCCTTCCCTTCCTTTTTTACAGATAGGGATAAAGGGATCAGCGAGGTTGTCACTCCACCACACCTAATAAGGAAGGAGACCAGCGTTTGAACTGACATCTAACTCTGAACCCCACACCCAGACACCTCAAATAGGCAGAGTCCTTGCTCATCTGTGTATCTCTCCCCCACCATCTTCCCGCCCTTTATCCTCTACTCTTCTTCCTCCTCTCCCCTCCTTTGAGCCTCAACATGCAGATAATTCCAAGTTGGAAAATCTTGGGTGGTTGACTTCTGAATTGTAACTGGCCAACTATAAAATAGAATCCTTGCTTTGGGACAAGAACCTTTCAGACTTTGGGTTTCTGCCAGGCACAATAGCTAGCACCTCACACCTGTAATTCTAGCACACTGGGAGGCCAAGGATTGCTTGAACTCAAGAGTTCAAGACCAGTCTGAGCAAGAGCAAAAGCGAGACCACGTCTATAAAAATAGTCCAGCTGAGACCTGGAGTCTCAGCTACTTAGGTGGCTGAGGCAAGTGGATAGCTTGCGCCCAGGAGTTGGAGGTTGCTGTGAACTGTGATGTGTCTACCCAAGGCAACAAAATGAAACTGTCTCAAAAAAAAAAAAAAAAAAAAAAGATTTTGGTTTTCTGAATGCATCTTAAGTAAACTGAGGAAATCTATGTCAACTTTAAGGAGTTAAGAAATCAAAAAATAAAAATAAAATTTAAAAAAGGGAGTTAAGAAATCTTCTCCAGTGTGCTGCTCCTGGGACCAGAAAGAAATTGGTCAGTGGGTAGTTGCGTCCCCCACAGCAATGGCTCTTAACCTATTTGGGGTCATTGGTCTCTTTGAGAATATGAAGAAACTATGAACTCTTTCCCCTAGAAAAAATGCACTTAGACACATACACACATACAATTTCACAGACGTTTCCCAAGATTTCTACACTTATTTATATATGAAGGTTATTATCCCTTCCAATGAACAGTAGTGTTGTTTTTGCACTGACAGCAATATATGCCTCAGTTCACGCGGCTCTTGAAAATTCTGTCTCACTCCTACCCTAAAGTCACCGCGTTGCTTACATAAGAAATCAGAGGCTCTGCCAAGTAATGACTGTGACTGCTGGTAGCAGACAAACTCCTAGTCTGACTCCTCGTTCATTCCACAAGCAAAAGTGTTGAAAGGGGACAACGCCTCCTCTTAGCGGACACAGAGTCCCACCAACCCCGCCCCCATGATGCCCAATCTGCCCCGACTGCACTAAGGGGCTGGAACCCGACCCATCCAGCCCTGGGGAAGAACGTGCTGTCCCGGCCAGGGGTGCCCAGGCCCTTCCCGCGCTCCCAGTCTCAGACACCACCCGGCCGACCCCCGGTCTCCGGGTCACGGCTCCTACTTGTCTCCAGCGTCTTCAGCAGCATGAGTGGGCACTTCTGGTTGCCGGTGAAGAAGCTGGCGAGGAACCCCTGCTGGGAAGTCCCCTGGTCCGGCTGCTCGGGGAAGACCGGGCACGAGACGTGCCTCTGCGGCTGCAGCTGCTCCCCCGCCGCGGGGCCCGGGCCGCGATCGTCCGGACCTCCCTCCATGCCGCCCGCTGACTGCGCCGCTGCTTCCTCCAGGCTTGGGCGGCCCAGGGTGAGGCTGGGAAGGGTAACCTCGCTTCCGCCACCCAGACTGTCCAGGCCCTCCCTCTGCAGAGCAGACAGACAGCAGCGCTGGACCAGAGACGCTGGGCCGGATCGCTCAGAGCCTGGCGAGGTGCGCCGGGCGGGGCGAGGTGAGAAGTCAACGTGAGACCAGAAGCGCGGGGCGGGGCGAGGGGCGGGACGAGGAGCAAGGGAAGAACGAATGAGAGGAGGGGGGAGGAGCAACGAGAGGGGCGGGGAGAGGGGCGGGGAGAGAGGTAAGGGGCGGGGCGAGAACCAAAGGCGGGGCGAGAAGGGGGGACCGGATGAGAGAAGCGGAACTGTCCCGGGACTCCGGGCCAGTCCAGTGGTGGAGCTGGACCTGGCGATTACCCTCATAGGCGACACCTGTGCTGCTGTGGCCTTCTCTGCTATCCCTCAGCGTGAGTGGTGGGGCCTCAGAAGCGTTATTCTGCAGCCTCCTGACGCGGATCTGCTAAGGGCGTCCTGGGTGGGGTGACTGACCCATCCAGACCAAAAAACTGACTCAATTGGTCTCGGATCCCCGCCCCTCCGCCCCCCCCCCCCCCTCAAGGAACTGCATTCTAGTAACTGACCCACACAGACAGCGGCACAAACCAAAGGACTGGTTCGGCCCTGAAACCAGCCAGTTAACAAACCCTGACTGCCTAACTCTCTGCCCACCAAACTGTCTTTAAAAACCCTGTCCCCTCAATTGCCAGGGAGGTGGACTTGAGAAATCTCTCGCATCTCCCACTTACCACTCTGCGGAATAAACTCTCTACTGAAAACCCTGCTGTCTCTGGACATTGGCTTTCTCTTGGGCAGTGGGAAAATGAACCTGGCTGGGTGTCAACACTTATACAAACTAAATGTATTCTTTTTTTTAATCTTTGAGTCAGGGTCTCACTCTGTTGCCTTGGCTAGAGTGCAGCGACCCACTCATGGCTCTCACTGCAACCTCTAATTCCTAGACTCAAGTGATCCTCCTACCTCAGCTTCTCAAGTAGCCCCTGGAACTACAGTCGCACACCATCATTCCTGACTAATTTTATTTTTGTGTGTTTTGTTGTTGTTGTTGTTGTTTGTTTGTTTAATCTCTCTCAAATTCTCAGGAATACTTTTATTTTTTGTAAAGACAAGGTCTCACCATGTTGCTCCGACTACTCTCAAACTAACCTCAATCAGTTCTCCTGACACAGCCTCCCAAAGTGCTAGGATTACAGGCATGAGCCACTGTACCTGGCTTTATTCTATTATTATTAATCATTTTTATATTATAATTTTTAAGCTGAATTCTTATTACCTTTAAACAAGGTAATAAGAACCTTTAAAAAGATGTAAAGGTAAGAATCTTTTAAAAAACAACTCTAACAGTAATATTTACTCAGTACCTCAAGCTATAATCCCAACATAGAATGCCTATAGAATACCTATAGAATAATTTAAACCATAGTCTCCAAATAAACTTACCCTAAAAAATTTTTTTCTTATGGCTCCTTTATTGGCCCAAATCTCTGGCATAAAGCTCCCATGCCATCCCCCAAAATGAGACAAAGACAACTGAGAGAAGTGCATCCCAACACCAAAAGGCAATTAAACCTCACTACAAAATAATTAATCACCACTTTGGGAGACCAAAGCAAGAGGATCCCTTGAGGACAGGAGTTCAAGACCAGCCTGGGCAATATGGCAAAACCAGTAATTCTACAAAAACTAAAAATTATCCAGGCATAGTTGTGTAAGCCTGTAGTCCCAGCTACTTAGGAAGCTGAGGAAAGAGGACTGCTTAAACCTAGAAGTTCAAGGCTCCAGTGAGCTGTAATTGCACCACTGCACTCCATCCTGGGCAATACATGGAAACCTCGTCTCTAAAATAATAATAATCATCATAATAAGAATAATAATAATAAATCAGTGATACTTTCAAAAAAAGATCTTGATCAAAAAAAAAAAACCATAAAAGTTGATCATACAAATTGGGTCATTCTTGTCAACTCTGAAACAGAGTTGAGAGGCCAGGAGAAAAACATTTTGGGCACAAAACATTGCTGCAAAAATATAATTCTCTATAATCCTGACTGCCAAAACCACCTATCATAACCTACAACCAGTATTATCTAATGACTAGTAAAACAACCTACTACAGCTCTTAATTTCGCTCACCATACTCACTCACCAACCAGAGCTTGCCAACTCCCCAAAACCTAATAGTGCCAATAAACTTTCTTCAAGAATATGTAACATTTCTCCTTTTTTATACCTTCTAATCCTCTGTTCTTCAGACATGCCAAAGACCACCTCATCTATATATGTGTCCCAAATTAGTTTTCTTCCCAAACAAAACATTTATATTTCAAAAATTCACCTCTACATTTTCACTTCAGATTTTTAACATTCAGTGCTATTTTTAACTGACAATAAAATTATACATACTCATAGTGTACATGATGTTTTGTAATACACATACACGGAATAGCTAAATAAAGCTAACACATGCACCCTTCAGCTTTTTAATCACTAAAGTCTAACCCATTTATCAAAGACCAACAAAAATTTCGTGAGATTAAAGCCCTTCATTAGCTTTCCAGTCATTTTAAATGTTGGGAAACAACACGACAGTTCCATCATCCTTTCCAAACAAATGCTGCACTCAATCTGGAAATCAGGCCCCTACAGGAAATACCGCGGGACAGGCAGGCATCCGCTTCCGGAAGGAATCGCCCTTCCCCCGGAAGTGAAGAGAGAAGGCGCGCAGTTCCGGTAGCTAGGTAGAGGGCGCTGTCTGTTGCCAGGGCAACCGCAGGCGGTTGACAGTTACCTGCGGTTTGCAGCCGTTAGCTAGAAAGGCCGAGATGCTCAGATGAGCAAAAGGGGATGAAAAGCCTCTTAAAAGAAGATCGTCCTATCAGATGATCCAGTGGTCCCCGGGCGCCCTCTTGTTTTTCTTTGCATCAGACTTTAGGCGAAATGAAGTGTGATCCAGTAGCTCCTCACTGTCACTTCTCTAGTTTTCCACCTCCTTTTAGAAAATGTAAGTTGAGAATTTCTAATTTACGTCGTAATGTGTTCTCATGGGCTTGTTTTTAAAACCATGGAAAATGACAAAAAGAAAGAAAATAAAACTCACCAGCCATCCAGCTACACAGAAGTAACTTAAAATTTTCATGGATCTATCACCTGTCAGTTTTTCTTCTCCGCAGAAATAATTGGACATAGCTGAGTTGACTTGGGAATAACCATTGTGTATCTTGCTTTAATAGGTATATATGATATCATTTTGGTATTAAAATCTTAGCCACAGTGAAGGCATTGGAGACGTTAATGTAAATCTGTTTGCAGTGAGGGGAAGACACAGAGATGAGTGGACGCAGCACGTGGAGACAGTTCTTTCAAGAAGTTTGGCTGTAAAGGAAAAAAGGTCAGTAGGCAGAGGAGAGTGGTGAATCTCATACTACTCCCAGTGAGAACCATGGGAGAAACTTTTTGCAGGCTTTTAAACCAAAACTATACTTAAGCAACTTCAAAAAAATCTTACAGACCATGTAAAACTTGTAACTATATTTTCCCTCTGCTTTAGCTTCAGAGCCCAATTTGTGGTACCCTCTGGCAATTACACGACCTTTTGGCATAAATTTTTTAGGGGTATTAACATACCTCTGGCTTTATTTTGTTTTCCAATTACTTTTTGCCTTGATCTTCTCTTCCAACCATTGTCTCCTATTATATACTGTGCATCTTTTGTAATACTTAATTCATACTTAATATTTTGTGAGAGTGGTGAGACATCAATTAAAAAATACACATCTGTACAACACATTTGAAAACATAGTTCTTAAAACTCGTCAAAACTTAGTTTCTTTTTCCTTTGGTCTCCCACTTCACAGAGCATCATCTGCTATTTCACACTTATAAGCCTATCTGTTTCTTTAAAACAGCAGTTCTCTCCTTTTTTTTTTTTTTTTGTAGAGACAGAGCCTCACTTTATCCCCCTCAGTAGAGTTCCATGGCGTCACATGGCTCACAGCAACCTCCTACTCTTGGGCTTAGGGGATTCTCTTGCCTCAGCCTCCCAGGCAGCTGGGACTACAGGCGCCAGCCACAACGTCAGGCTATTTTTTTGTTACAGTTTGGCCGGGGCTGGGTTTGAACCCGCAACCATTGGTATATGGGGCTGGCGCCCTACTCACTGAGCCACAGGCACAGTTCTCAACCTATAAGTCGTGACCCCTTTGTAACAATGAAAATACATCTTGCATATCTGATATTTACATTACAATTCATAACAGTAGCAAAATTATGGTTATGAAGTAGCAATGAAAAAATTTTTAAGAGACAAGAGTCTCACTTTGTCGCCCTCAGTAGAGTGCCATGGCATCACAGCCCACAGCAACCTCCAGCTCTTGGACTTAAGCAATTCTAAGCAATTCTCTTGCCTCAGCCTCCCAAGCATCTGGGACTACAGGCGCCAGCCACAACGTCAGGCTATTTTTTTGTTACAGTTTGGCCGGGGCTGGGTTTGAACCCGCAACCATTGGTATGTGGGGCTGGCGCCCTACTCACTGAGCCAGCCTATAAGGTACAGTTCTCAACCTATAAGTCGTGACCCCTTTGTAACAATGAAAATACATCTTGCATATCTGATATTTACATTACAATCATAACAGTAGCAAAATTATGGTTATGAAGTAGCAATGAAAATTTTTTTTTTTTTTTTTTTGTAGAGACAGAGTCTCATTTCACCGCCCTCGGTAGAGTGCCGTGCCGTCACAGGACTCACAGCAACCTCCAGATCTTGGGCTTCCGCGATTCTCCTGCCTCAGCCTCCCGAGAAGCTGCTACTACAGGCGACTGCCACAACGCCCGGCTATTTTTTTGTTGAAGTTTAGCCGGGGCTGGGTTTGAACCGGCCACCCTCCGTAACCGGCGCCCCACTCACTGAGCCACAGGCGCCACCCATGAAAATTTTTTTTTTAAGAGACAGAGTCTCACTTTGTCGCCCTCAGTAGAGTGCCATGGCATCACAGCCCACAGCAACCTCCAGCTCTTGGACTTAAGCAATTCTAAGCAATTTTCTTGCCTCAGCCTCCAGTAGCTGGGACTACAGGCGCCTGCCACAATGCCCGGCTATTTTTTTGTTGCAGTTTGGCTGGGTTCAAACCGGCCAGCCTCAGTATTTGGGGCCAGTACCCTACTCACTGAGCCACAGGCGCCACCCAGCAATGAAATTAATTTTATGGTTGGGGGTCACCACAACATGAGAAACTTTATTAAAAGGTCAAGACATTGGGAGGCATTAGGAAAGTTGGGAACTGCTGCTTTAAAATAATGTTTTATTTATCCTTACAAAGGATATTTATCATACAGAATACAGATAAGCAAAAAGCAAACGAACAAAAAACCCTCACCATGTGATAAGGCCCACTTTCCATGCTTGCTGTCATAACTCACTTTTCCCTCTCAATGTATTTTACAATCTTTGTCATTAGTCTCCTACATCATCATTTTTATGGTTCAAAGCATCCCACTGGTTGTCCCATGGTAGTCAGCAGCCCACACCTCCATGTTCCCTACCTAAAAATTTGAGGATGCTCTTAGGTCAACTAATGTGAATAGAGTTCTCTTACATGAAACGATGTTAGCCATGAGTAAGAAGCACAGGTATATTTAACCTATCTTTTGTTGGTGGGCAATGCTGTAATGAACTCTAACAACTCAGCACATGTGTTCAGTTTTGATTATTTCCTTTGGAGAACTCCCTAAAGGTAACTTTGCTTAGTCTGAGTGTGGATGCATTTTAAGAATTCTGATACAGAATTCTAAGATGCCTGGCATATGCCAATTTCTGTTCCCACCTTCAATGCCTGTTCTACTCAATCCTTGCCCAACACAATGTACTAATTTCTTTTTAATACTTGCCACCTTCAACATGCCACTATATTTATTACCAAAGTGGGTGAACATACCTATTGGCCATTTGTATATATGAGGTGTGACAATTAAGTTCGTGGACTAGCCACCATGTATAGAACTTGCGAAAACATTGCAAAAATTCATTGAATTGCACGTCAAAATTATCATCTATGAGAAGCACAGCAGGCTGAGTAAATACTGAGGAAAATCTTAACTGAAAATCTTGGCATGAGAAGGTGTGTACAGAAATGAGCTCTTGCATCATACCACCTCACATAGCACTTTCTGTGAGGGAGTTTTTAGCCAGTAAATAAATAACTATATTGGAACACCCTTCCTATTCACCTGATCTGACCCCCAGTGACCTTTTTTCTTACCCAAAGTTAAAGAAAATATTAAAAAGGAAGTCATTTTGATGCCATTCAGGCCATCAAGGATAATACACTGACAGCTATGATAGTCATTCCAGAAAAAGAGTTCCAAAATTGCTTTGAAGGGTAGACAAGGCACTATTATTGGTGTATAGCTTCCCAAAGGGAGTACTTCTAAAGTGACCAGCGTGATATTCAGCAATGAGGTATGCAGCACTTTTTCTAGGATGAGTTCACAAACTTACATTTTCCAACCTCATATGTTGAACAAAGTTGACAAGTAGAGACATTGTGCTTTACAGTATGATACAGAGTTAAATTAGAAAATCTTACAGAAGCTTATAGGCTTTAGGCCGGGCACAGTGGCTTACACCTGTAATCCAGCACTCTGGGAGGCTGAGGTGGGTGAATCGCCTGAGCTCACAAGTTCATGACCAGCCTGAGCCAGAGCAAGACTTCATCTCTAAAGATAGCTGGGTATTGTGGCAGGTGCCTGTAGTCCCAGCTACTCGGGAGGCTGAGGCAAGAGAATCACTTGAACCGAAGAGTTTGAGGTTGCTGTGAGTTGTGACACCATGGCTCTCTACCGATGGCAACAAAATGAAACTCTGTCTCAATAAAAAAAATTTAAAAAAAAAAAAAAAAAGCTTCTAGGCTTCCTCCTGGTTTAACATAAACCTCCTGGTTTAACAATTAAAAAAAAAAAAAAGAAGAAAAAAAGCTTCTAGGCTTCCTCCTGGTTTAACAAGGCTTGGACAACCTTGTTTAACTGGACAATTAAGAAGAGACACTATGGTTTACAGTATGATGGAGCTGAATTAGAAGAGATAAGCTTCTTAGAAGCTTATAGGCCAGAAAGTAAGACAAGTTTTATACATAAAATAAACACAAGTTTATATAGTAAGTAGAGCCATTTTTCAAAAAAAAAAAAAAAACACCATGGGGATTCAGAAGGAAAAAGAAATTATAGAAGTTAAGCTGATTTTAATAATGAACAATTGGATTAGGTCACACAGATGTTAACAGGAACTGATCAGAAGCAGCTAAACAGAAGCTAAACTATAGCTTTCACATGAAGGCTATAACCCAACTATACCACAAGACTATGGGGAAAGGACCAAGGAAGGGGAAGGGAGGGGGGTGGTTTGG
>CAUYPK010037830.1:0-18451 GCA_963574355.1 Loris lydekkerianus | reverse complement strand
CAGGCAATTGAAGCAGCTTCAAAAATACACTACTAGGACCTGATCAAACTAAAAAGCTTCTGCACAGCCAAGAACACAGTAAGTAAAGCAAGCAGACAGCCCTCAGAATGGGAGAAGATATTTGCAGGTTATGTCTCTGACAAGGGTTTAATGACCAGAATCCATACAGAACTCAAATGTATAAGCAAGACAAGAAAAATGATCCCATCACAGGCTGGGCAAGGGACTTGAAGAGAAACCTCTCTGAAGAAGACAGGCGCACGGCCTACAGACATATGAAAAAATGCTCATCATCCTTAATCATCAGAGAAATGCAAATTAAAACAACTTTGAGATGGGCGGCACCTGTGGCTCAGTGAGTAGGGCACTGACCTCATATACCTAGGGTGGTGGGTTCAAACCCAGCCCCGGCCAAATTGCAACAAAATATAGCTGGGTGTTGTGGCAGGCACCTGTGATCCCAGCTACTGGGTAGGCTGAGGCAAGAGAATCGCCTAAGCCCAGGAGCTGGAGGTTGCTGTGAGCTGTGATAGCACAGCACTCTACCAAGGGCAATAAAATGAGACTCTGTCTCTACAAAAAAAAAAAAAAAAAAACTACTTTGAGGTATCATCTAACTCCAATAAGATTAGCCCATATCACAAAATCCCAAAACCAGAGATGTTGGCATGGATGTGGAAAAAAGGGAACACTTCTATACTGCTGGTGAGAATGCAAATTAATATGTTCCTTTTGGAAAGATGTTTGGAGAACACTTAGAGATCTAAAAACAGATCTGCCATTCAATCATATAATTCCTCTACTAGGTATATATTCAGAAGACCAAAAGTCACAAATTTCTGGCCATAGAGTTTTTTGTAGTAATCAGTAATGGTCTGTTGTATCTCTGTGGTATCTGTTGTTATTTTCCCTTTTTTTGTTTCTGATTGAGGTTGTTAGAGCTATTACTTTTTTGTTTCTAGTTAATGTGGCCACGAATTTATTGACAAACCAATAGCCAACATCATACTGAGTGGAGTAAAACTGAAAGCATTTCCACTTAGACTTGGAACCAGACAAGGACGTCTGTTATTGCCACTATTTAACATAGTGCTGGAAGTCCTAGCCAATGCAATCAGGCAAGAGAAGGCTATCAAGGGCATCCAAATGGGGACAAACTTTTATTCTTTGCTGATGATGTGATCTTATACTTAGAAAACCCCAGGGACTCAACCATGATACTCCTGGAAATGATCAAGAATTACAGTAACATTTTAGCATATAAAGTCAATGTTAACAAATCAGTCAACCTGAGAATCAAATAAAAGACACAATTCCCTACACAATAGCTTCAAAGAAAAAGAAATACCTTGGAATATACCTAACCAAGAATATAAATGGTGTCTACAAAGAGAACTATTAAGCTCTGAAAAAAGAAATAGCAGAAGAGTCTAACAAATGGAAGAACATACTGTGCTCATGGCTGGGAAGAATCAACATTGTTAAAACGTCCATACTACCCAAAGCAATTTACATATTTAACGCAATCCAATTAAAGTACCAACGTTGTACTTTGGAGAACTTGAAAAAATATTTCTTCATTTTAGAGGGAACCAGAAAAACCCTGAGCAGCCAATGCAATTCTAAATGAAATCAAGTCCAGAGGCATCACTCTACCAGACTTCAGGTTATACGGCAAGTCTGTAGTGATCAAAACAACACAATACTGGCACAAAAATAGAGACATAGATCTAAGGAACAGAATAGAAAACGTGGAGATGAAACCAGCCTCATATCATCTTGTGATCATCAATAAACCAACAAAAGCACACACTGGGGAAAAGAATCCCTAGTCAACAAGTGGTGCTGGGAGAACTGGATAGCCACATGTAAAAGAGTTAAACTGGACCCGCACCTCTTACCACTCACAAAAATTGACTCACAATGGATAAAAGATCTAAATCTAAGACATGAAGCAATAAAAATCCTGGAAGAGAGTGGGAAAAACTTTTGATGATATCTGCCTGGGGAAAGATTTTATAAAGAAGACCCCACTGGCAATTGCAGCAACATCAAAAATAAACAAACGGGAGTTGGTCAAGCTAAAAAGCTACTTCACAGTTAAGGGCACAACCACTAAAGCAAACAGAGAACCTTCATAATGGGAGAAGATATTTGCATGTTACAAATCTAACAAAGCCTTAATAACCAGAATCTACAAAGATTTCAAATTAATCAATAACAATGAAAAAAAGAACAAACAACCCTATTGATCACTGGGGAAGAGATATGATCAGAATCTTCTCTGAAGAAGACAGACAAATGGCTAACACATGAAAAAAATGCTCATCATCCCTAATCATCAGAGAAATGCAAATCAAAAACCACCTTGAGATGTCACCTAATCACATGCTATGGTTATATATTTTGCAGTTTGAGGTGTAACAGCGTGATTAACAAAATTTCTTTTTCCTTCTTCCCAATTTTATGGATAGAAGGTTTAGTCTTATCATACATCTTAGTAACCTCAGCATATGATTCCTTCCTTCCTTCCTTCCTTCCTTCCTTCCTTCCCTCCTTCCTTCCTTCCTTCCTTCCTTCCTTCCTTCCTTCCTTCCTTCCTTTTTTTCTTTCTTTCTTCTGTAGAGATGGGTTCTCCCTCTTGCTCAGGCTGGTCTTGAGAACTCCTGAACATAAGCCATCCACACACCTCTGCTTCCCAGAGTGCTAGGATTACAGGCAGAAGCCACCATACCTAGTCTTTTTCTATACGTATTAAGTTGAGGACTTTTACCTTTTTATTAAAAGGAAGCACTTTATGTCCTATGTTTAGCATATCCTAATTTCCAGCATCATTCCTCTTGTGCTTCAGGGCCATCGCTAAGTAAACCAAGGGCTACTTGAACATAGAGTCTGGAATATCATAACAATTGATCTGATAACAGAGATGGTAAGTAAGTGACTAATGGGCAGGAAACATTTATAGCTTTTAGGTGCTTGGACAAAGGTAAAAGTCACATCCTGGGCAGGAAGGAATATAATGGCACAAAATTTCATCACACTACACAGAACAACATGCAATTAAAATTTTATGAATTATTTCTTTCTGAATTTTTTTATTTAATATTTTTGAACCACAGTTAACTCTGGGTAAGTAAAACCATAAAAAGCAAAATTAAATAGCAAGTAACTACTATATAACAACAGCAGACTTGAAGGCCAGGCCAACTTCTGACTATATTAACATAAAACTCTACACTAAAGTCCTAGCAGCAGAAAAGACATCGATCTTTGTCTTTGACAACATGCCCAACTTTTACAAAGTAAGGGGGGAAAAAAAAAACTTTATAAAGCATAAGAAAAGGCAAAAACAAAAAAAAAAAAAACATAATCTTAACAGCCAAAAAAAAAAAATTATCACAACTAGACTAAGATGTGACACATACATGGACCCATCAAACATAGAATTTAAGATGACTGCGATTCATGTACCAAAGATGTTAATGGAGAAGGTAGACAACATGTGAGATAAGATAGGCTATTTCAACAGAGATTAAAATTGTAAGAAAAAGTGAAATGTGTGTCGATGCCCCTAGCTCAGTGGTTAGGGCACCAGCCACATACACTGAAGCAGGCAGGTTTGAACCCAGCGTGGGCCTACTAAACAACAATGACAACTACAACAAAAACATACCCAGGCATTGTGGCAGGTGCTTGTCGTCCCAGCTACTTGGGAGGCTGAGGCAAGAGAATCTCTTAAATCCAAGAGTTAGAGGTTGCTGTGAGCTGTGACACCACTGCATGCTACCAAGGGTGACAAAGTGAAACGGTCTCAAAAAAAGAAAAAGTGAAATGAAGACAAAAACATAGTAACAGAGGTAAAGATTGTCTTTGGTGGACCTCACAGTTGGCTTGACACAGCCAAGGAAGAAATCAGTGAGCTTTAATATAGATCAAGGGAAATTTTGCAAACTGATAATGCAAGAGCAGAGGGGAAAAATCTCACAACACAGCATCCAAGAGTTTTAGACAATATCACATTGTCTAAAATATGCATAGTCAAAATTTCAAAGGAAGAAGAGAAAGAGAATGGAGCTGAAGAAATATGTGAAGAAATAATAGCAGAGGAGATTAAATTGAATTATGATGTTTCATTAAACCTAGAGAAGGCAAGCAAGGAAGAAAAAGGTAAACAAAAAACAGATGGAATAGAAAGAAATTAGATCTCGAAATAGTTGATTTTAATCCCACCATTTAAAAAATCACCAAATGCAGAAGGTCTAAACCAGTGCTTTTCAACTGGTGTGCTGTGGCCACGAAAATTTTTAAAGATCATTCATTAAAATATTTTCTAAAGAATTTCAAAGCACAGTAAGTATATTCTTCTTTTTACTCCTTTTTTGATCTACATGATTTAAGTGTGCCATGGAAGTTTAACTATAGGTTCAAGTGTGCTGTGAGATAAGAAAGTTTGAACCACACTGGTCTAAGACACTAGTTGTTCATAGTTTTCTCTCATTATCATTTTAATACATATGAGGTCAATGGTTATGTTTCTTTCTTTTTTTTTTTTTTTTTGTATTGGTAACTAATGTCCTCGTTTGTTTTTTCTTGACTAGTCTGACATAGAAGATTATGTAATTCAAGATCTCATTTATGTAAAATTCTGGAATAGACAAATCTCATCTGTAGTAGAAAAAAGTAATTTCCTAGGGCAGATGATTCTGGATGGTTTATGACTATCAAAGGACACAGTGGGATTCTTTGGGGGGTCATGTAAATGCTCTTTACCTTAACTGAGATAGTAGTTATATGGATACACACACATATACACATGTCAAAACTTATTGAACACTTGCAATTATGCATCATATTATATGCAGTTTAGATCTCAATAATGTTGATTGAAAAATAGCAGAACCAACGCCATGATATTCATCTTTAATTTGCAGCAGCAAATCTATATATCTGTTCATATATTCAAATTCCAAGAGCCAGTATCACGGTCCTTGGCCACACTGGTCTTTTGCAAATGATGTGTTCAGACCATGAGCATACAAAGATCAACTCTCTCATAAAGTATAGAAATAAATAATAACAATAGGTAAATTAAAATATTTGTGTTATTATGATATATAGTTAGCCTGGCTGGCAAGAATGCTGTTTGTAATCCAGACATAACATTTTAATTTTTTTTAAGACAATGGTTTTTTGTATATACTAGGATTTTATGATCCTTTAGTGCTTATAGCCCAATCCTCTAATAACTTTATCTTAATGATTACATAAAAAGTTCTGTTTTTACGATCTAAAAAAAAACTTTCTCAGAATAATGTTTTACTGATTTATTATATGTTGAACATGAGTTGTTGCCATTTTACTTTCCACTTGTTCCAAAAACTTTTGGAAGAGGTAGATAAAGAAAAATCCTTCAATGTTTTCACAATTTAAGGGGGAAAAAAAGAAATGGTAGACGCCATACTTTCCAGTCCAACGAAAAGACCAGCTGAAGATGTAAAATGAACACATGAGACAACTTGAGAACCAGTTTGAACTTTCCAGTGCTGAATTAAATTCAAGGAAGAGCTCTGGGCTATTTAGTCCTAGGAATGTACTTTTTCAGGATGAGCCAAGTTTTCAGAATTCTGCCTTTCTTGAGTGTCCTTTAATTCCCTTGGCACCACGATGAGTCAAGGTCCATGGTGGCAAAAAGGGGGAAAGGACCAGCAGCTGGACATTCAGTCCTGGTGCTGGCTTTAGCCTTCCGGTAAACTATTCCAGCGCTGTCCATTTCATTTCTCAAACCTATGTCTCCGAAGTAGAACCAGTGGAATTCACAGTTTGGGGAAGGGATGGGGAACCTGTAGCCTTAAGTCCCATATGTGGCCTTCTAGGTCCTTCTGTGTGGCCATTTGACTGAATCCCAATTCTATAGAGCAAATATTTTTATTTGTATTAATACACTGTTTTCATATTTTTATTTTAGTTTTTAAATGAACATATTTAAAATACCAAATAATAAAATAAGTTTCAACAAAACAAGTCCTCCAGGCTAACTGGCACAATTAGAACGTTAGGAAGGCATCAGGGCTACGCTGACGGCTGCTACCCTCATGATTTAGTTCTAACTTCCCTGCCTAACTGCTGCCACTACCACCCCAGGCTGGTTGGCAGAGAGTTTATGGGGATGGAGTGCACAAGTGAGTCTGTTATCCACTTTTGACAACAGTGCACTGTTTCTGTTTGAAGTGGAATTTGTGAATAGTTGCATAGCTTGACAGTATTTTTTAATTCTGCCTGCTGAAATGGCCACAAACCAATGGGGGGAGGGCAGGGACTTGTGAAACAAACTGTCCCTGAACCCCCCCCCCCGCCCCACATTGGTAAGTGACTGTGTAATAGCCTGTCGTGTCAAATAAGATGAAGAGAACTTGGAAGGAAGAAACAGATTTTATAGTGAGGATTGGGAATTGCAATATTATCTTGTTTCTGCTGAAGATAAGATCATTTGCTTGCTTTGTAATAATGCAATATCAACATTCAAGGAAGTCAATGCTCATCAGTGTTAAAACACTCATAAGGAACAGAAACATTTTATATTTGAGGGAGAGGCAGGAAAGGGTGTATTACAGAAATTAAAAGGTGAAAAACAAAAGCAAAAGACAATTTTTTCAAGCAGTAATAACACCTGGAAATAATGCCAATGAAGCAATTTATAAAGTAGCTTATATACTCAGGAAAAAGGGGAGCAAATCAGTGATGTAGAAATTAAAAAAAAAAAAAAAAAAAAAAAAAAAAGCCTTGTTGAAGTTATAGATAATTTGAACCCTGATAATGTTTCAAAGTATAGCTGCCTCTTTCAAGGAAAACTGTAACTGATTGGCAGCAAGAATTGGGCTTCAACTTAACAGAATACTTCAAAGAAAAATATATATTATTCAACTGCTTTGGATGAATCAACTGATGCTATTGACTTGGTGCGGGTTTTATATTTCATTCAGGCCATAAATAAAAGATTTTCTTTGCTTTGAAGAGTTACTTAGTTGGGTGCTCTTGCAAACAGACCATAGGGAGCAGACATCTTCAACAACTTTCAAGATTAAATGTGGTGAAGTTGGACTGAATTTGGTAAATTTGGGGAGTGTATGTATACATGGTGCACTTTTCTTGAAAGGAAAACATGGAAGTGTTTGTTACACAGATAAAGGAAATATTAACAGATGGAGATACTCTCATTTCTTTTCATTGTATCTTGCAACTACAAAATCTCTGCACTAAAGTTATTATTTTAAGTAACACTTTGCAACAAATTGTAAGTGTTCTTAACTATGTTCATGCAAATGCAACACAGTATTGTCAGTTTTGTAACAAACTAGAGTTGAATGATGTGGTATGCAGTGTGGGTTTGCTGTGTATCCTTCTAAAATGCATTGGGGCCAGGAGCTGTGGTGGCTCATACATGTAATCCTAGCACTATGGGAGGCTGAGGTGGGTGGGTTGCCTAAACTCAGGAGTTCAAGACCAATCTGCGCAAGAATGAGACCCTGTCTCTACTAAAAAGGAAAAAAAAAAGTAAATTGGCCAGGCCTTATGGAGGATGGCTATAGTCACAGCTACTTGGGAGACTGAGGCAAGAGGATTTGTTGAACCCAAGAGTTTGAAGTTGCTGTGAGCTATCATGCCCCAGTACTCTGTCCAGGGTGACAGAGTGAGATTCTGTTTTGAAAATAATAATAATAATAATAATAATAACTTTAAAAACAAAAATAAAATGTTTTGGCTATTGCAGGGATGGGTATTAGCTAAAACTTTATCTCTGTGAGAACAGAGAGTTAAATTTTATGAAGAACAGTATCAGCAACATGAATCATTGAAAGAAGATTTCTAGATTAATGAAGCATTTCTATGTGATATCATATGGAGTCGAAATGACTTGAATACTTCTAAGTCATTAAAACTAAGTGTATAGGATAAGTGGCAAAAAAATCTAAGCAATTAAAACAAAGCTACGTGATTTCAATGTGCTTCTTCTTTTTCAAAGGGGAATGTCAGATGAACATTTCCCCCAGTTGCAGAGGTCACTGACGAGCAGGATGACATAAGCTCATCATTTGGAGAATATGCAGACGTTGTAGGCCTATTAACTGGAGAACACAGTGGAAGGTTCACTGACTGTGAGAATCATAACATCACCCTCAAATTATCATTTCAGTCTCACCTAGTTGCTATTGCCAGGGCATCTAAAGAACTACAGATGGAATTGATTGAGCTCTCAGGAGATGATGTTTTAAAGTCATTGTTTGATGCTAGCAAAGACCTGATTGAAATATGAAAAAATGCCGTAGAATACCCACGCCTTTAGGAACATGCCCCCCAAATGCTTTCTTGCTTTTCAAACACCTGTTGCTGAGAATCGACACTCTCCTACCTGATCCAAATCAAGACGCCATTAAAATCACAAATGACTAAAACACAGGCTTCCTTGCTGCAACCGGCCATCCAAATGCTTTCCAACAAAGAGCAGATACAACAAAGTCATGAAAAGGGTAGTTCACTTTAAAATTAACAAACGGTTTTCGTTTTTTTTTTTTTTTTTTAATTATTAAGTATGTAATAGTTTAATTTTTACAAAATAATGTGTATTTTAAATTATATCTAATCGCAGTTTCTTGCCTTATTTGATTACAGCTACATTAACGTGGCCTTCCAATATGGAAAGGTTCTCCAAACTCCTGGTGTGGGGATTCCGGCTGCTCAATCAGACTAACAAAGAATGAGCAATGCTAACTGCTGCAAGACAGAATACACCAAGATGTGAGAGCTGCTTAGAGAATAGAGGATTCAGAGAAGCCTTTGCAGAAAGACCGAACTTGAGCTGCATCCAGAAGTTACTTGGTTGCAGGCAGGCTGGATTGAGGGGGTCGATTGTAGGATATTGGAATCAGGCCTAGGGGTATTTGAGTTTGGCTAAATTGTCTGAAGAATAATTTTGATTTTGCTAAATCTGTCAGCTGCTGACCCTACATCAGCCAGTGGGAATGCATTTGTCAGGATTGCAAAGTTATCTCTATTTGCTACCTTGGCTAGGGAAGTAGAGTCTGAACATAGTTATTAAAAAGTCTTCCATGTCTGCTTTGATTCCTTGTTTGAAGCTTTTGAATTTATTTTAAATCAATTTCATTCATAGTGATTTTGGAGGGAGGGAAGGAAGGAGGGAGGGCTTTTGAGTTACTCTAATTCCTCCCTGCAAGTACAGCCCATCCCTTTGTAAAATGTATTTTAGTGATATTTATGGAACAGTTTACACTGTCTAATCAAACAAATTAAAAACACTTATTTTTGCTTTCCTTAATTCAGCCAATCATTAATAATCATGTTGTCATTTTTCTTCCAGACTTGGCACCAAAACTTTATTCATTCCCCTTAGAAATTCTGCCACCAACCTACTATAAAAACTGTCATTATGTCTCAAAGTCACAGTCCCGACATCTGTTAAGCAAAGGTTTATTTTACACTTCAAAAGTCAATGTGCACCGCTGACTAAACTCCTTCAGAATTTTACAGCTTGCTTTCATCAAATATTTGGGAAAATAAAATTTGCATTTAGAAAAATATTTGGTTTGTATAGGAAACAACAGTCTTTATCAAAAAATTATTTTGTTTCTCTGGGGAAAAAAAAAAGGATAATGTCAACTTTTCTCATCCATTGGTTTTTAGGAAAAAAATTATGTAGAGAGAGATAGAAAGTGAAATAAGTGCAGTGTTTCATTTCAAATGACAATTTCTTTCTTCTAACCACCCTGAAGGTTGACTAGGTCACCTAAGTTCCAGATAAAATATTAGAAAGAAAATCACAGGAACATGATTGGCCTTGAGAATAAGTGGAGATGGCTAACAACTCCCTCGCCCCCCACGCCCAGCCTTGCTGGAGACAGGCTGGTCTTATTTCATTTCTTTGCATGTATGTTTGCATGTCAAGCTCTTTCCCACCTTAGCACAACCCAGCCGGGATGCCTGGACTCTACCACCATTCTTGACCATCTCCTTGGGCTAACTCCTCTTTCACCCCAGTCTCAGCTTCAAGAAAATGTCTGTAGAAAATATTGTAAACTCTCATATAAACTTGTACCTTCTTCCTCTTCCACTGGATGTTCCTCCAACCTCTTTCTATAGCCCTTTGTGCTAAAGATTCTCTTGGACCCACACCTGGGGGAACGATCCCCACTTGTCTTATGGAAGTCACAGCCCTATTGGATGTAACACTGCCGGACACAAGGTAAAGAAATGAGTACTTCACAGAACAGCTGCCCCAGACTGGGTTTTGTGCTAAGAACGTTCCATGCATTCCCTCATTTAATCCTTACAATAGTCCTACTGGGTAAGTATCATCTTACTCAGGGCCTGAAATCAAAGCTTATGACTTGATGCTAAATCTGTACGGCTTCCCAGCAAGCTACAAAATGCCATGCTTGATCTTCTCCCTAACACACCTTTTTTTCTTGTAGTTTGGCATCTTACGATTCCAAGCTTCAAGTTTGCTTCAGAGAGCACATGTCTCTACAGCGACACACATTTGTGAATCCATAAATCCCTAACTGGAGGTGAGAAGTATTTCCAGACATACTGTGTTCTGGGTATGCTACCTTTTTTCTCCATGTGGATCTACTGTCTACTGTAAACAGTGGTGAGGCTGAGCATAGCATTTACAGAAATTTCTATAGGTGTTTTTTGTATATGAATCTTAAACAATTTACTACTGCTTCTGACATAGAAGTCATGAGATTCGCTCTCTAGCTTCCCATGTGCCAGGTTTTCCACTTACCACGCCTGTAGGATAATAAAAGAGCCATGTGCAAGAGCTCAGAAGACCTGCTCTCTGATGTTTCTTTTGCCAATAATTAGCTATTTTGCATTGGAAAAAAATCACACTTGGCTTATTTCAATTCTATTCTCTTTTTGGTGCAAACAAGAGTGGTAATAGTACCTACTTCTCTGCTTGCTATAAAAACCAAATCAGTCACGTGGAAGTCATTCAAAAACTATAAAGGACTTTTAATGATGTTAAAATTCAAATGTAGTCTTGTTACAAGGTTCCTAAGTGGAATCCTTCACAGCTTCCAGTGCTTTTGACTTAAAAGCTAGCCTCCTTATTACTGTTCACTAGTCCAGGTTCTTTAGGGTTGCGAGCAACCAGAATTAATTCTTATGATTTTAAACAGAAAGAGGGACTTCTTCGGAAGACTGTACTAGGATGCTCACAGAATCCCTGAGTGACTTGGGAAATGAGAGGGCTTCGAGGACAGATGGGAGGATGAATCTAGAAGAACAAAGGGCCAGGGAGTGTGACCACCACAGCTTGATGCAACCAGGATACCACTGCACTAACCTCGTCGTTTGACTTTGTACCTCTAGTTCCAAAATCAGAGACTCAGGGAGGTCGGCATTTGGCTGAACTTACATCCTGGGATTATACCTTGAATGCTGGAGGATGGGAGGAGTAGCTCTCTTCTTTATCCCCTGTCACAGGAAGACTGTTGTGGTAGAAGTTACAGATGCTTTGCGCAGTCAGAGATGCCTTCAAGTAGAAAAGGGGGTTGGACGCCAGCCCGTGAAGTCAAAGCTAAAACTCCTTCAACCCATGCCCAAGCCCTCCACACACCCTGGCCCTGTTTACTCATCCTCCCACCCCTAGTCATGCTGGAGACTTGCTAGCCTTCTTTAATTTTTATTTTGTTTTGTTTTGTTTGTGCTGAGCTCTTTTCCACCTCAGCACAACCCAGCTGGGTTACCTGGAATTCTCCATCATTCTCTCTCATCTCCTTTGGATAACCTCTTTCGCCTCAAAGTCTCAGCTTCAAGGAAACTTCCGAGGCAAATGCTTGTCTGATCACAACTGCTCTTGGTCAAATCTGGGTTAACCTCCTCCCGTATAAGCATGTGCTTCCTCTCTGTAGCATTTACAGTACCTAATCATTGGCATGATTTTTGGAAATGTCTACCACATTTGTGAAAAGGCAAGCATCATGAGAATACGATCATATTTATGGATATACTCCATTTTTCAGTATACATTCAATAAATATTTACGGGATGAACGAGCAGGTTAATAGACAAGTGTGTGAGGATGTGGTTACAAGGTCTCCAAGACCCTCAAGCATCTCAGCACTGAACTCTCCTCCTTCCTCCTTTACACTGTGAAATCCTAAGGGACGTGGCCCTGTATTTATTCTTTGTATCCTTCTTGTCAGTATCACTTAGGAACATCGAACAATGGGTCCGGAGATGGGCAGATGCAGGAATAAAGTAGCTGAAGTCCCAGTGAACAAAGCTCTTCCTACTAGTCTCCTTGAGTCCTGCTGGTATGTTTCAGCTAAAATTTATTTGGCTACTTTAAGCTAGGAGGAAAAAAATAAGCACAAGCATCTTATCAACTGATAAACACAGACTAGGTTTTCCGTGTGGTACTACAGGAGTTGAAAATACTTTTAAACTTCATTTTCCCCCTCTCAAAGAGCTTACCATATACTTAGGAAGACAGGTTGATAACACAGGAATTAAATAACAAAATCTGAAGACGATAATACCAGACAGTAATAAAAGACATGTTATGTGATGGTGCATCATTCATCGCCAATGGAGCACAGATGAGAAAAGCTATTCATTCTGAAGAGGGGGAGGCTGTAGCTTTTAGAGTGGTCCCCCCTTATCCACTGACTACCATTTGGAGATACGCACGCTCTTCCCAAAGGAATTGCACCTTTTAAGAAACGCTTCTCTCTACTTTCTTTCAGTCTTTCTCTGCCCTCGCTACCTTCTCCAGCACATTTTGAGTTGTGATAGGCAGGTCACCACAACATTTTTTTTCTTTTTCTTTTTTTTTTCTTTTTGCTCCCCTGGACTTTAATGTCACAAAAGAAACTATGAAAGTTTTGAGACAGACTGCCTGATGGTCCATTATTTCACTTCCAAGAGAAGCCGTCGACAGCATCCTTTCTGATCCACCTGCGCACATTTTAACTTGCTCAATTCACCAGTGTTGCTGGGAGGCCTTCATTTGTCTCCATGTGCAAGCATTTTACGTTTCTTGATTTCTATGTATCTCAAAACGTTTGTCATGACCCACATATAATCAGTCACCTTCCCATGCTCTAGGTTTCAGGCTGTAATTCTGTGTCCTCCTCAAGAATCTCAGTGTGTGAATCATTGACAAGCCACAGGCCCTGTTAGTGCTGCTCTGTGTCAGATGAGCATGAAGGTGGGTATAGATATATTGGTGACGAGTTAGGGTACTTATTGTTTGGTTTGGCTAACAACTCATGTACAAAAAAATTGCAGAAGTGCCACTGTCATCTAGTTTTGTTAACCAGACATAGACCTATCATTAGGAAGCTTCAATTCAGACGGCACCTGTGGCTCAAGGAGGGGGGACACCGACCCCATGTACCAGGGGTGGTGGGTTCAAGCCCGAGCCTGGCCAAAACTGCAAAAAAAAAAAAAAAAAAAAAAAAAAAGAAAGAAAGAAAGAAAGAAAAGAAGGGTTGATTCACATTGGATACACGCGAGCATTTGAATGTACAGAGAGCTTAAAGATGGCAGACTGGTGACAGCTCCTCATCAGCAGATCCGTAAGATCAGTGGAAGGGAGAGGGCAATCCAGCCACCTCACTGCATGGTCCCACCCAGAAACGTCATTGTGAGGGCACCATGAGATAGCAAGGGACTCCAGGAGCGGAGGAGGCCACTCCAACACCCAAGCACAGAGACAAGGAAAATAACAGAGAAGGAGGAAGCAAGAAGAGAAAGTAGGGAGAGCAAGAAGAAAGCACCCATGAGGAGCAACCAGCAAAACACAATGGCGACAACTGAAGGGAAAGTGCAAAGGAAATCTAAAATCAACCCCAGAAATGAATGAAAGACATGATAAAATTTGAAGGGATATATTGGAGCGTCATCAAAGGAGTCATTCAGGGAACTTAAAGATTCCATAGAAAGTATCTGTAATAGATTAAACCCATTGGACACTCACCTTGGGTGTTTGTTGGGGCAGGGGGTGGTGCAGATGCCTCAGTCAGGAGCTTGGGTCAAGTTCTAAGACAGACCAACCAGTGTGGATTCTGGTTCAGACAGTTTCTGACTAATATCCCTTCAACTTCTTTAAACCTCAACTTCCTTATCTGTAAAATGAGTGCCTACCTCCTAGGCTTAAGTGGAACATGAAAAAAGCATGCATGCGAGATCTTAGCACAGTGCCCAGCCCAGAGGAAGCACTCAGTGAATTTTCACTGCCAGTGTTACTGTAGTCAAAACTGTCTGGGCTGCCTTTGTTGTTCCATGTATAATATGTGCATTTCCCCCAGCCTTTTTATGTCCCTTCACTCTTTCCCACCATGTATACCATAGAAAAAGTTTGCAATTGTACAGAAGAATGCTGTGAAGATTATCCCTTTGTCTGGAAGCCTTCGTGGGAATGATGCCGTGTGACTCCTTCAAGTCTGCTAGGTTGAGCTCAACCGGGTTAGCGGGAATTGGCAGTGGAATGTGTGAGCTGGGAGGTGGAACCTAGAGGATAGGAAATGCTTCAGAAGTCAAGTAAGAAGCCTGAACCTCCTTTTGGCTCAGAGGAGGCCAAGATGCAACTTTCTTTGGTTGTCCGAATCCAGATTTATCTGACACCAGCTGCCTCCACCATGCCACCTAAGTTCAACCCCAGCGAGATCAAACTTGTGTCCCTGAAATGCACCACTGGTGAAGTCAGTGCCACCTCTGCCCTGGTTCCCCAAAGCAGCCCCTGGGTTTGTCTCAATAAAATGCTGGTGATGACATCACCAAGGCAACCAGTGACCAGAGAAGTCTGAGGATTACAGTGAAACTGACCATCCAGAACAGACAGGCCCAGACAGAAATGGTACCTTCTGCCTCTGCCCTCATCATCAAACCCCCAAGGAACCACCAAGAAACAGAAAAACATTGAACACAATGGAAATATCACTTTGATGAGATTGTCAACATTGCCAGACAGATGCGGCACCTCTCTTTAGCCAGAGAAGTCTCTGGAGCCATTACAGAGATCCTGGGGACGCCCCAGCCGGTGGGCTGCCGCGTTGATGGCCACCACCCTCATGACATCATAGATGACACCAACAGTGGTGCCGCGGAATGCTCAGCTAGTTAAAAAGGGCAAGGGGAAATGTTTCAGTAAAGGATTGACACTCCTCCCCTGCCCAAAAGAAGCATGCACCTTGCAGGCTTAGCTTCAAGACAGAGGTTGGAGGACGGATGGGAAGAGGGCCAGGCTCACCTCTTTGCTGTGTGTGAGGAGGGCTTTTCCCTCTCTCTAGTCCCATTGCCAATACAGGGCCATGGCCATTGTCTAGAATGATTTGCTCTTGTTGTTTCAGCAATCAACAGCCTGAATTGTGCTCCTCTCACTAAGATCAGAAAAAAAAAAAAAAAATTCCAACTCTACTGTGGACCACAGTGGAGTCCAAGTGAGCAGGCTAATCAGGAAAAGAATTTCCACCTGGGCAAAGCAGCACCCGGGACAACAAACACTATGTCATTTTCGGGCAATTAGAGATGGTTGGTCTCATTTCTCCATGCATGTTAAATTGTGTGTGTGCAGCGCAGGGCAGGAACACAGTGTAGAAAAGAAAAAGAGACCTGAGATCCTGCTTTTAATTAGTCTCTCTTCTGACATTAGTCATGTCCCCCTCTGTCCACCCACCCTGGGTCCTCTAATCATCTCTGACCATGGGTAACGAACATATGTCCCTCCGTTCCCTCTGACAGGCACCTGTCTGGACAGGAGGCGCGCTCACCTCCCCTTCTCCTCCCTCTCTGCCCTGGGGGATGTCGAAGCTTCAAATTTCAATTCAGCCTGTGGGTCTGAGGCCCAATTTTGAACAAGTTGGCATGGGGTGGGTTCTGGTGGTGTCCTTTTCATCCTGAGTGATGAAAATCTTTTCATTCTTTATACAGAAAGCACCGTGCTGCACAGGGGCACCTACTTCCCACTGCGACTTTGAGCCAGGGCCCATCTCTCCCCCCAGGGCCACTTTGTCAGCTGTTCTGAGATCTTTTGTCATCTCAGTGCTATTAATTGCCCTTGAGCAGCACCAGGCTTTTTAATTCAGATTTTCCTACAGCAGCAGGAGGGAAAATGGAATGATTATAAAAGGGGGGGGGGTGTTAATTGCTAAAATAGGCAGAGGTTTTTGCCGATGTCTAAGATAGCCCTTTAAATTTTGTAATCTTGAAATAAAGAAGTAGAGATCAGGTAAAGAACCATTGCGATTCAAAAACTTTTTCAATAAACTACAGGAGAAGGAATGTTGTCATGTTTAATCTGATTGCCCTACCATCAGGGTACCTAAAAGACCTTGCTTGAGTCAGAGATACAGACATGTCTGTTAGGGCCACCAAGCCCTACAGCACATGTCTTGATTTCAGAGACTCAAGGTGATGGAAGGAACAAAAATTCAATCTTAGAAATACTGTAAAGGAAATTTTATACAGACTCCTTAAGGCGATTTTAAATACCATCCCTATTTGCACATGGCAGGTGAAACAATGAAGCATCAGAGAAAGGTCCACATGGGATTTGGAATAAAGAGTTGAAGAATTAACCCTCTGATGTAGACTTAAAAGAGTCAGAATAGATTTTTAGCATGAACAGGAAGATAATCTTGATATCAATCTTGGTATCGTTCTCTTGATACCAGGAGAAGGAAGTTGTGGTTTTTTTTTTTTTTTTCTAAGAGAATTACCATTTTACCTATCTCTTTGATAGAGTCTATAGATAATGATAGTATTGTAATTATGCCCATAATTGTATTCTTACACAGATTTTGGGGGGTTAAAAAATTATTTTAAGTCGTGTGAGAAACATACCCAGTTTGTATTGTGGTAGAAGCACATTTGTTTTTCCTTCACTAGTAGCAATCAGAGGCCAGGCACACTGCCTCACTCCCATAATCCTAGCACTTTGGGCCCAAAAGGCAGGAGGATCACTTGAGGCTAAGAGTTCAAGACCAGTCTGGGTAACATAGTGAGACCCTGTCTCTACAAAAATGAGAACTATTAGCTGGACGTGGTGGCAGGCACCTGTAGTTCCAGCTACTTGGGAGGCTGAGACTGGAGGATCATTTGTGCCCAGGAATTCTAGGTTGTAGTGAGCTATGATGATGTCCCTTCACTCTACCTGGGCAACAGAGGGAGATTACTTCTTAAAAACAAACAAAAAATAACAGCAATCATAAATCTAAAGAAACGTGGCTTTTAAAATTCACCAAACTCCTATTTGGGGATTTCAAGACCCTTAGAAACCCCATGGCTTGTCACCCCCCACCCAGGTCATAGTGTTTTATCTGAGAAGCCATTAACCATTCCAGCTATGAATTTTCTGTAAGAACAGGGCACAGGGCTCCCCAGTAAAGCTGAGCACCATTATTGTCCTTAAACAGTGACGTCTTTCAGAATGCTTTCACTCCACAAAAGAGGTTGCCTGAAACCTCTGGGTCTAGATGAGTAAATATTAACCAGGATTGTAACAGTGGGCAATTAGTGTCAGGCCACGGTGGCTTCTTCTTTTTTTTTTTTTATTATTAAATCATAACTGTGTACATTGATATGATCATGGGGCATCATACAATAGTTTCACAGACCAGTTGACACATTTACATCACACTGGTTAACATAGCCTTCCTGGCAATTTCACAGTTATTGTGTTAAGACATTTACATTCCACATTTACTAAGTTTCACATATACCATTGTAAGATGCACCACAAGTGTATTCTTGCCAATTCCCCCCCTTCTACCCACCTCCCCCCTCTCTCACCCCCTTTCCCCCTTCCACCCTTCCCCCTATTCCTAGGTTACAATTGGGTTATAGCATTCATGTGAAAGCCCTAAATTAGTTTCATAGTAGGGGTGACTACATTGGATACTTTTTCTTCCATTCTTAGGATACTTTACTAAGAAAAATATGTTCCAGCTCCATCCATGTAAACACAAAGGAGGTAAAGTCTCCATCTTTCTTTAAGGCTGCATAATATTCCATGGTGTACATATACCACAATTCATAACTAAGAAAATGCTAGGAAGGCTATGTTAACCAGGTGATGTAAATGTGTCAACGGGTCTGTGAAACTAGTGTATGATGCCCCATGATTATGTCATTGTACACACCTATGATTTACATAAAAAAATAAATAAATAAAAAGAAAGTTTTTCTTAAAAAAAAATAAATCATAGCTTGTACAATAACACACAATCATGAGGTACAATATGCTGGTTTCTTGTACAGTGTGAAATATTTTCACCGAACTTGTTAACATAGCCTTCATTTTATTTTTTTATTTATTGTGTTCAAACCCTTACATTCTACACTTATAAAACTTAACCTGCACCCTTCCAAGATGCACCCTAGGTATGGACCCACCAATCACTCTCCCTCCACACTTTCTTCCCCA
>CAUYPK010037828.1:0-20375 GCA_963574355.1 Loris lydekkerianus | reverse complement strand
TTTGTTGAATTCTTGAGTTTTTTTGGGTTACTGCTTGGAATTCTAATTTGATCTTATTTTCTATCCAGATTCTGAATTTGATTTCTGACATCTCAGCTATTTGTTTGTGCATGGGATCTTGTGCTGTGTCTGCCCCATTGTCCCTTGTTGGAGTTGATCTACTCTAATGATTCATATTGCCAGAATATTTTTTTTTATTTCATCTCATGATTGTTTTCCTTCATTGCCTCTGGCTGTCCTCAGAGTTGGGCTGGAGTCTCTCCTAGATTAGACCCCAGGGGATCATTCTATTGTTGCTGGATCTTTGTAGGGAATGACCCTGTGTATCTCTTCTGGGGCTGCCCCAGGCAGGGAGTTCTGGTCGTGGGAGAAGCTCCGGAGTGTGACACTCCTGGGTCCAGCAACAGAGCGGGGTGTGGTGCACATGGTTCTGGGACTGCCTGGCACCCTGTGACTTTGACACAGAAGCCCCAAGGCTCCACCAGTCTCTGGTCAGAATATGGGCTCCTTGCAGAGGCAGGGAGGGCTCCAGAGGGCACATGGCTACCAGAGTCCTTGGCCAGACCTGCAGGTGGTGTGGAGGCAGGGAGAGTACAGGAGGGAGAACTCAGGGTTGCTATGCTCCCAGAGTTCCTGGTCTGGGCATGGGGAGGCCTGGCTGCCAGGGTAGCAGGTCCTGGTGCAGCTATTATGGGGGTCCAGGAGGGTGCCAATCACAGGTCCAGGTGCAGCTCTTCCAGAGGTTGGAGGGTGCTGATCACAGCTCCAGGCACAGCTTTTCCAGAAATGAGAGGGTGCTGATCACGGTTGCCAGGGCAGATCTTCCAGAGGTGGGAGGGTGCTGATTATGGGTCCCAGTGCAGCTCTTCTGGAGGTCTGGGAGGGTGCTGATCACAGTTCGCAGCTCAGGTCTTCTGCAGATCCTGGAGGGTGCCGATTGTGGATCCCGGCACAGCTCTTCAGGAGGTCCAGGATGGTGCTGATGTATCCAACAATTTTTAACAGACTCATGGTTTCCTCCATTGGTTTATTGAGGAACACAAAGATGATTGAGGACCCTCACAGCACATTTATGAACCTTAAAACATGGCATCAGTCTTATGTGATTTTTATGGACCTAAGAAACTTGGGTTCAATAAGGGACTGAGTTATGTACTTTGACATTTCTACCTTTACAGAAAGAGTATGAAAAAGAGATATGGCCAGCTAGTGTAAGAAGAAAATTATCAACAAATCTGCATATCACTCTATATCAAACTTCCTAAATTATTTTTAATAATAAATATTTTCCTGTGGCTTTATTTTCTTAAAATCTAGTAAATAAAAGTTGATCTATTACTTTAGATTTTAGATGAAATTATCACTTTCAATGAAGTGATAATTCCACAATCTCTTTCATAATTATGGATTATGCATCAATGGCTACATTGATGCCTCTGCATCAATGGCTACTTTTTTTTTAATTATTAAAAATAAACAGGGTAGCATTCTTAAAAATAATACTGCTCAAATGCTAGTCTAAAGTGAGCAAAAGAAGAGAATAGAAGCCATTAATGAGTTTGTGATAGCCTACAGTAGTTGGACCATAAACTTCATTCATCTCAGACATCCCCATACAGGATTGTTCATTCACTATATTGTCTGGACTTAACTCTCTCATGTTTTCCCAATTCCAGAGTACCCTTAAGGCAGTCAGCTCTCTTCATTTGGCACTATAATGAATGGACATAAATTCTCTCAGTATCCAAACAAATTCTTCTGACATACTCTAATTTTGTTAGTAATTTTCAAATCATAGAAGGCCTTAAAAGTCTCTATCTAGCTTTATTATACTCTACAATTTGACTGACTCAGATTTGCTAAGAACATTTTGGTGAATATTTGAAAAAAAGATTCTATACGCAATTCAGTAGACTTTGCAAAATGCAATTGAATCATAAAACTATGGTAAAAAAGAAATTCCAAAAATACAAATAAAATGAACTAAAAATGATTATATTCTGACAAAAATCAAATATAAAGTTGAATTTTCATCAGAATACCATGAGTAGATTAAATTTACCTTTCAACAGTCTATTAACTATTTGGTTGGGGTTGATTTGCCTTAAGAAAAGGGGAAAACTCAACAACCCATTTTGTGCCAAAATTAATTCTAACAGTAATACATTTTGTGCTCCACTGACTTTCAATTTATTACCAGTGGAGCTTGGTTGATTGTTTTGATCTTCAGTTTATTGGCAATGAAGTAGGATTTACTGTGCCACCGCCTTTCAATAACTTAAATGTTACTTCACTGTTCTAGTGACTCATTGCAAAACACTACAAGAAAGTAATTTGATGGTCTATCTTTGCTTAAATTCATAATATTTTTGAGTGTGGTAGAATGTTTAATGTCAAACTTGTCTCTGCATTTTTTTTTTCTTTTTTTGCAATTTCAACTGTTAAGAGGTAAAACATGTTAGTTTAAGGAGCTGCCATTGCAATTTAAATACACTGACACCAGATGGCAGTGAGTGGGTCTCAAGGTATTAGATATTAGAATGCATGTAACTTTGTACCCAGAGCATTGCATAACCTTTAAAAACAAGTTATTAATAAAACTAAACTTGAAACAATACAGTCAAGAACAAATTTAAAGGCAACTTTAAAGTCAAATCGTTAATAAGGCTAATTTTTAAAATATTTCATTTGTGTCTTGATTTGGAACCAAATTCAATTTCAGAGAAAAACTAGAAAAATTTCTTTCTTTCTTTCTTTCTTTCTTTCTTTCTTTCTTTCTTTCTTTCTTTCTTTCTTTCTTTCTCCTTCCTTCCTTCTTTTCTTCCTTCCTCCCTTCCTGCCTACCTGCTTTCCTGCCTTCCTTCCTTTCTTCCTTCCTTTCTTCTCTCTCTCCCGTTCTTAAAGTATTTCTTTTGTTTCCTTGGATTTTTACATCATTTCTTATAAACCCAAGTTATTATTCAACATCAATATTCTGGCAATTCTCTAATAAATTCAGGAATATTTTGAATTCTTTTCTGTCTCAAAAGTATGTAACTATTTTTATATCTTATGGGCAGACACTAATGTAGACTATTTCAAATTTAGTTTAACTGAAATTCTCTTTCAAAATTACTTTCACTGGAAGATATTTTTTAGGTAGTGATTATTAGAAATCATCAGCAAGTTTCCGCACATATTCCAAAATATAACTGTTACTTCTCTTAGAAGAATTTTCAGAATGTCATTAGGAATAAAATAGAAATGTTACCAGTGTCTCAGTGAAATTGGGGAGACTAGCCATTAACAAGAATCAGGGTCTATTATAAGTAAGAGAAAATTGGTAAATCTTCCAAAAATCTCAGTTATGTAAATGTATCAGTGATATTTTCAATCACTGAGATAGGTAAGTGGACTAGAGGCAGGCAAGCAAGTTTTAAGAATAACAATGTGTTTTTGTAACTTTTTTATTTAAAATGCTTCAGTGAAGTGCAATCAGTGATATAACATAATCATGAATTGGTTTACAATTATACAAAAGATCTGACCTAGATATGTGTACCTGAGAGCCATCATCAACATATAGGTAATCATCGATCCTATATTAAGCTTCTCAAAGAATGATAGCATTCTTCCAAGATTTTAGAACCGTGTACAGAGAGTGGATTCCATAATGGAGATTGATCAATAGCACGCCAGTATATGGAAGGGGTCAAAAATGCTAGTGTTATAAAACCAAAAGAGGAAATTTTCAAATAGGGGAAGTAATAATGGTATGTATGTGTTCTATATAGAAAGTACTGGAAAATGAAAGAAAAGAAAGGCACTCACTGTTTTTGTCAATGAGTAATATACTGATGACCTCAGAGTTATTTATATGGAGTGATGTGAGCAGGGTCTAGACTGAAGAGACAGGTTATACTGATGTGGACAAATTGATGAAAGATACTATTTATTCTTTGTAGTCCTTTGCCTTTGAGTGGATTGCAGAGTGGAATACAGATTCATAAAAGGATAATTAAAACTCATAATAGGATAGTTAAATTGCTTGTTCCCCTTACAGGAAAGTATTAGCTTATGGTAAAGGCTCAATACATATTAAGTGTGATTCTTTGTAGGATGAGAAACTATTCTTGGATTCCTGATAGCTTAGGCTTCTTTCGACATCTTTACCACCGAAGTAACAATGCACTGTACTTGGCATGTAAAATGCACTCCCGTGTGTAATGTGCACCCATATTTTTCCTCCAGATCTTCAGGACAACACCCCTTGTGAAAATGGCTGGCTTTCAGCCATGAGAGATGCCTGTGCCGAGAGCTAATGCTTCCCTGGTAAATGTGCAGATCATACCGCTTTCCTGCAGCTGCCCGCTCTGGAAAGACTGCCCTTTCCTTCTCTCCTGGGAACTCTTCTCTCCATCCCACATTGGGGGCACAGATGAGATGGCCACACAGGTGAGCAGCCGGTGGGAGTTGCTGAGGGTGTTCAGTTTGTAGGCAGCTAGGCAGTTCCATTGGGCCTGTTCACAACTCTGGGTCCTCTCTGTGTGACTGAGCTTCAAGCCTTGAACCTCTGCCCTCATCTGGCGTTGTGGCACCTGCCTGGCCAGCCTCACCACTGCTCCCTCCTTTGATCATGGCAATCACGGCTGCTCCACCACCTCCCATCAGATCCTCAATTCTCCTAAACTCAAAGCCCATGTGTGTCAGGAGGACCATTGGTCTCCACCACTCCCAAGCCATATTACCCATATGTAATGTACATTCTTATTTTTTCTCTTAAAATTTTGGCAAAAATGTGCTAATTATACATGGAAAATTATGATCTTTGATGAGTTCTATAAAATAAACAAGTATTCTATGCCATATTCTCTCTTTCCTTCTCTACCTCTTCTTTCTGTCTGTCTCTCCCTCTCTCCTTTACACACATAGTCTGCCTGCATAAAAGCACAAACTCTCTCTTCCTGCCCATAGGACCCCTTGGGCAGCATATGGTTTTACAAAACTGCCTGCAACTAGATTAGAATCAATAATCTAACTGAAGTACATATATACAGCAAACCTAAAATTACATTTTCTTACTACTCTATCCATTCAAAAAATAGTATTTTGGTCTCTAGCAGTCTGACTACTTTTTCGTTTCATATATAGTTCCAAATCTGGCTAAGAAAGACAGGTTTTATCTGTAAGATCCCATATATCTCCAAACTAATATAAAATTCTAGGGTAGGAAGTAAGAACTTTTTTTTTCTTTTTTAATCAACCTGGAATTATGGAGGAAGGATGCGTCCCTGGTCCTTCTTGCCTGCCCTCTTCTGCTGGCCTCAGCTTAGATATAGCTGTTCTTGGTCCTGGTGCCTGGTTTCCCAGCATTCACAGAGGTGACTGGTTGCTGACAGTATTAGGTCACACTGTCCATACAGGCAGTCCCTGTACAGCTCATCCAGAGCCTAGACAATTACATCCCTTTTACATCTCTTGACCCTGTGATAGGCCTGCAACTCTCTTAGAAGGGGCCATAGGAACCTCTGGCTGCTTCTGCCTCTCCAGGATGGAATCTTGTTCATTTTAGCACACAGTCAGAAGCAAATGTCCGGTTGTCCCAACTCCATGCTATGTGCAGACATTTTTCAAGAGGCCTCCAGTCTCCCTAGACTGCATTCATGAAAATTCTGTTTCCTTTAGATCTTTTCAAAACATTTTACGTTTTTATGGAAACAAGTACTTTTCAAGCTGAATTTTTTTTTTTTTTCTGGTGATGTCAATCCATTGGGTCATACAATTTAATCAAAATTTAGCAAGTAGCTCAGGAAAGATTATATTGTCTATCATTAGACCAAGGGAATGTTTTGTGAAATGACTATTTTAGCTTTGAATGTTTGTGTTTTTTTATGTTAGGTTGAAATGTTAGGTGAAATCTAACTCTTGGTCTTGGCCACAGATAGTTGAAAAACAAAACAAAACAAACTTTATAGAGCACTTCCCATTTCAGAGTTTAACTGTAATAATGAACATATTGTTGAGCTCACTGGGACTACCATACTCAAAAGGCATCATTATTCCCCTAAATTATGCTCTTTTGCCTATTCTCTTTCCTCTCTTTTACAGCATCATTGCCACTGCTAGGTTTTAATCATTTTGCATCTTTCTATGCTCAATGGTTTATGCTGCAAACATTAGAGTGTTAATCTGCCAAAATGTTTGATGGATGTATGTATGTCCTCAACAAACAAAAAATACCAAAAGGAGGGTTATTTTTAAGAATCTTCTGAGAGCACAACAATTGGACTTTGGCCTACTGTCTGGAATTTCATTTCATCCACTTCATTCACTTTCCCTAAAACACAACCAAGCAATGAGAAAAGAAACCTAGAGGCAGAAAGAAAAAATGTAGAAAAGAAAGGCTTATTTTTCCATTGAATGTGTTTTCCTCTTCATATCTGGTGACGCTTACTTTGTTCATACTCTGATAGTCTCTCAATTGCCTTTTCTGAAGCTTCTTCTTCACACTACAAGACTCAGACATAGTAATTACATTCTCTCCACCATCGAAAAGCCCAAGGGGAAGTATACATGGGTCATTCCAAAAGTTTTGAGGTACATAAATATCAAGAAATGTAAAATCGGCATGGATGGAAACAAATGAAGTCCTCCCAGCAACACCGAGAAGCTAAAAGTGCAAAAGTGAACTGGAAAGGACGCTGTTGCCATTTCCTGTGTTTCTTAGAAATGAAATAATGGATCATAACACAGTCTATCTCAAAGATTTTGTAGTGACCCTCACATAATATAAAAATATAATCTTGCCACTTGTGCCAGTTAGGTTATTTATTGGTGAAGAATAAACTATCCAAAAACTTACTGTTAAACAGAAACTATTTTTATAATGTCTCCTGATTTTACTGGTCCAGAATTCAGGCAGAGCAGAGATAAATAATTTTTCTTTTTCATCTAATGTTTCTGGAGTTCCCTGTGGCCTGCTCAGGGGCAGATTTTCCAATCTAGAGAATCTGATCCATCTTCACTTACATACCTGGTACCTGAGTGAAGAAAGTAAAAGAATGGACTTAGGGATATAATCAACCAGAATATCTATGTGTGGCCTTTTCTGCATGGTAACACATTTTTCAGACAGGCTCAGGACTTCCATAGGGAGTGTTACAAGGGATCGGAGGAAGATGCTCACAATCCGGCTTTTTTTTTTTTGAGGCAGAGTTTCAAGTTGTCACCCTGGGTAGAGTGCTGTGTCTTCACAGGTCACAGCAACCTAAAACTCTTGGGCTTAAGCAATTCTCTTGCCTCAGTCTCCCACTTAGGTGGGACTCCAGGCATCTGCCACAAGCTGGGCTATTGTTAAGTTGTAGTCGTCATCGTTGTTTGGCGGGCCCAGGCTGGATTCGAACCCACCGGCTCCAGTGTATGTGGCTGGCACCCTAGCCACTTAAGCTACAGGCGCCAAGCCAATGCTAACAATTTGTTGATGGCTGGACCCAGAAATAAAAATACAAATTTTAATACATTTCTGTCATCAAAGTTATCACTAGGCCAGCTTTGATACAAGAGGATTGTAATTAGTGTACTTCATTTATGAAATGTGAAGATTGACAAAGGATTTGAACCATCTTTAACATATGACATCACTCCTCTATACAAAATAACTTCCCTATGTGTCTTTTTAAGGAAATTTAAAAGGATTATGATCTGGCACTTTGTTTCATCGTTTTCCATCTTAGATTTTAAATTTCAGAAAACTTGACATTTCCAAATTTTATTTATTTATTCTTATTTACCAAACACTTAAACAAGTGCTATTCTGAGCCTGTCACATATATTGACTCATGCTGTCTTCATGGTAATTCTATGATGTAGTTAATATTTCACAAACAAAGAAATTAAGGCATAGAAAGTTTTCATAACTTTACTAAGTTTTCCCTTAGTAAGGTGTAGAATTATATTTGAACCTTAAAAATACGGTCACAAAATTCTTGCGTTTTCTAATCGCTACCATTGGCCACTAGATAGGGTCTTCCTCTGATAGGATTATTCTCTATCAGCCTTATTCATGTGGAAAAAGTCAACGTATTTTTTCAATGCCAACTCAGTTAATACCTCCACTGTGAGAAGTCTTCAGTGCCTTGAATTTGTATCTCCTTTAGCAATGACTGTACTCTTTGCTTTTATACATGTATGTTTTGCCTGTTGCCACACTAGAAGACAGTAACTGTGTCTTCTAATTTTCACAACCCAATTCCCATGTAGCACCCAGCACATGACTGATGTGCTATAATTACTTTATGTAAAAAAATGAATGACTGGATGTGTTTCGGTAATTGGCCCTTTCATTTTGTTCCTTGAAAGCTGACACTGAAGCCTGAACAAGTTTCATGTCATCATATTCACACTAGAACGTGTTTCAAGACTACCTTTGAGGAGATGGACAAATATTCTTTTATGGCATGACTCATAATATATACATTTTATAAATCATATGGGTTTCCCCATGCTAGTAATACGTAAAGTGCTCAATTTTGAAGGGAATGTTTTATTTTAGGAGCTCTTACTTTGTGTGAAAGGATCATAAATGTCATACGTTTCTAGCTGAGGTATCACAGTGAGACATTGACTCTATAAAAATTCAGTGGCATTGGAGAATACTAAGAATATTATTACGGTAGTATAGCTATCTGGAGAATGAGCTAAGTAGAAAAGAAAATCCATATTTAATTAAAACTAAAATTGCAGGGCAAATTATGTATAAGAAAGAAATAATATACATGCATGGTATTCATTTAATGCTTAATGAGAACATCTGGTCATATTTCTAGATTTTAAATTTAGACTACAGAGTAGAAAATGGTCTTCTTTCCCACGGGCTACAATAGAAAGTCAAAGCTTAAATGATATAATGAGTAGATTTATGCAATTCAATTGTGATGTCTTTAAACCTTAACATAAAATTATACTGCAGAGGATGAAAGGTACTCAAAGAAGAAAGGAACCAATATTTATCTGGTAATCAAGTAGTTATACAGAAAGAACAATGAATAATACAGGCAACCCACACCAGATCATTTCTTTTGGTCTTTTTTGTCTTTTAGAAAGAAATAAAGAATTTAAAAGAGCTTAGTGAAAACAAAGATGAGAGAGCTCATAAAATTATATTCCCAAAGTAGTGACTTTTAAAGACTTGGATTTATTGGCTAACTTGATGTGTGTGAAACAATATAAACACATCTTCCCCAGTTGAGCTCAGTAGAAATGCTTGGGAGTATCTACATGGTATTTCTGAAATAACAGGCCTCATAAGCAGTGTTGATTCATGGTCAAAACAAAAATCACAGTGGGAAATATTATTGAAGACTAAGCATTTTTTAAAACATTTTCTCAAAAAGTCTAATACAAAGGGTAGAATAGAATTTTATATAAAGTAATGATGGCAATTATTGGGTAAGAGAATGAAATTATACATAGAAGGTGAATAAAAATTGCTTCTGTAAATATTTATACAAACAGAATAATTTTTCAATGGGATCATCTGGGCTGGTGCCTGTGGCTCAATTAGTAGGGCACTGGCCCCACATAACAGAGGTGGCAGGTTCAAACCCGGCCCCAGCCAAAAACTACAAAAAACAAACAAACAAAAAAAAAAAACAAACTGCGATCTATCTAAAATATTGCTAGCTTGTTCTTTTTTTTACATTTAGTAGATCAGTGAGTAAATTATAGAAGTTAGTTACATTAATAATGAAATAATAATCTTAGTAACCAATAACTAGAATAATGAAAATACATTATTTTTATTATTCATTTTTTAAGTAGATATCTTTCTCTTTAATCTCTAAATAAAATTATAAAATATAATTTGATAGCCATAAAAACTGTTTAAGTCTAGTTAAAGACTGCTTATGGTGTGTCAAACTACTGACATATATAATTACATGTTTTTTGTTATCAAATATATTTGAACCAGTTATTGTTCATGTGTGTTTCCACTTCTCACTCCAATATAGTTCAGGAAGCAATTTGTATGGCTAATGGATTATATTATATTATTTTATTTTTTTGAATGAAGAATTTTATAACTTACAAGTTACATTGTAGAGTTTCTATGCTTTGCCAACTGCTTAACTCTGAGCAGAAGAAAATGTTTCCTTTATTTAGGAAAGCTCATGAAAATTTAATATTTAAAACTATTATTTTAATTCCTTTAATCCAATCATACTTGGCTAGACATTATTCAATATAAATACAATTGATATAAGCTCTCCTTTTATCCCTCTTTAAATTAAAAATAATCAAGGCAGACTACTTAACCATAATCAAACCTTTTATCTCTTTTTTTTTTTTTTTAAACGAGGGTAAAAAAGAAATGGATGAGGAAAGACTGTTAAGTGCCATGTCCATGGGCCATAGATATTTTATTTAAATAAAATATTCCCAAATCCATCACAGAAGTAGTTGCTCAATAAATATTTTTGAATGTTGAAGTGAATGAATGACAAAAACAAAGGATTCTGATGGCATCCTCTGAAATTAGTTTAGGAAACATAATATGAGTTCTGAAAAATGCCAGGCTTTCACCTCAGGTGCCTGGCTATCCAGGTTGCCCCCAAGTGTGTGTAACTCTTGTGAAGTCTCAGTAAGAATGATGCTCAGTTGCTACAGATTTAAAAAATTAATGCTGTTCAGAAGAGTGATTACTACATAAGATTGACTTTTGGTGGAATTATTTAGTCACAGAGAATTTTTTTTTTAGCAAAATTTTAGCTTCATGAGTCAAGTGTTCCATTGTGAAGCTTCTCTTTGCATCCATTTCTATGTTAGCGTCTAGGGCATAGATTTCTTGCATCCATTGTCTTGGGTACTCTTTTGAACAGGGAATGGATGAACACACTTGGTATTTCCCTACTTGAGCAAGTCTCTTTTAAAACACATTCTTTTTATACACCTGTAAAAACATATTGAAGTTATATTCTAGCCAAAATTTGAAAATGTTTCTATTTATGTAAGATTGCCTTATGAATCTCCAAGGATATATGTTTTGTTACTCTTCTCACTTACCTTTTGATTTTAGATATCATTTATTTAATTTTATTGGGGGTGAATAACTTATTTATCCCTCACACGAGAAAGAAAGAGAGAGAGATATTGAAAGAGAGAAAGGGTCAGGAGCGCACACAGAGAATGAAGGATACAGATAGGTAGAACACATGTGTTAGGATATCAAATACACACACACACAACATTTGTCATGGGCTTTGTGAGCACATTACAATTTCTAGTTAAATATTATATCACAGAAGTTGATATAATATTTTATGAAGGAGCCACAGCCTGCATGAAAAATTCATATCCAACAAAGCATAGAAAAAAAAATAGAAAAGGATGAAGGAGATAAAAAAAAAAAAAAAAAGAACAGAGTGATGAAAACTTTTACAGTGATATCATGGGAGCAAAGTATCACGGTCAAGCTCCACCATTTTTTCCTCCAAGAAAATTAAAATATTTTCTCTTATTTTAACATATCCTACTTAAAAAACATCCTAAATATTCACAAACAAAGAAGTAAGTATATTTTTTACCTAAGATCAAGACAAATCACCTTTTCCTTGTTGGGACCTGACTTAATCAAAAGTAGTACATGAGAGCTTTAGTACTCCAGAGGCTAGAAACAAATCTAAAAGGATTTTCAGTAAAATCTCTTTGTTTTCTCTCTCAAGTTTAATTAAATAAAAATCAGATACTAATTTGCAGCAGATTAGGTCTTTGTCTGATTAAACAGCTTTGAAGGTGTAAGCACAAAGGTAATGTTACTGGAATTTCTTCTTCAGTAGATACTTGATCTTGGGGATTCGAAGAATGAATCCATAAGACCACAGGTCCATGGTAAGACAAGATTTATTTTATAGAAAAGAACGCAGAAAAGGGTGGCACCTGTGGCTCAAGAAATAGGGCGCCGGCCCCATATACCAGAGGTGGCAGGTTCAAACCCAGCCCTGGCCAAAAACTATAAATAAATAAATAAATATAAAGTTAAAAAAATGGCTATCATCATTAAAAAAAAAAAAAAAAAAATACAGAAAAAAAAGCATCAGCACTTCTGGCAGAGGGAAAGTACGTAAGAAAATCTCCTCTCTGCCTGGGTTCTTTGTCTAGGGCTATATATAGTTGCTTGGGTCCTTCCTAGTGACATCTGGCCAGGAAGAGGTAGAAAATGAATGGATACAGTCCCTTTTGCTGGAGTAAGATGAATGAGTGCAGTAATGAACGGATGTAGCCCATTCATGAAATTGTCCAGACCTAGGAAATGAGGGGTCTCTATTCCTCCCTGAATGGGGGAACTCTGTATCACCCTAGGGCCTGTGAAATGCACACTCGGGAGTAGTGCAGCCAGAGGAGGGCTTTCTAGGTTCAAGGGTGGTTCTGGGGTTGGTACCTGTAGCAGCACAGGCTATACTGTGGTCTCCTTTAACTAACTAGGGACCCTCTGGCATCTGCCTCGCTGGCCCTCTCTGATGCACTTGGTTCTTCAGCTCTGCCTCCCCTTGTCCACTGCAGCAACATCCCTGGGGCGGAGAGGCATTCAGCTGGCCAGGCCGCCAGGGCCGCCACCACTCTGTGTTAGTTAGACACTCTCTACCCTTTGTCCCAGTAAGAACTTCTGTTCTTTTGAGCTCACAGGTAACACAAATAATTACCTTCTTATCTTGACTCTATACTGTACTCATGATTGTTGAACATTAGTGACACCCAATTATAATGTCAATTATAGTGGTTTCTTTCTCATTTCAGGAATTGAGAAGTTTCTTTATTCTTTAATAGTTATATTACAAAACAATAAGCATGCATATTTCTCTTAGGTTCAAGTTACACAAACACAATATTGTATCATGTCTAGATTCACTTTTTGATATGTAAATTGTCTTACATTTAATGGATCATGCTCTCCTTATGGTTGTTTAACAAACTGAACACAAATGAACACATCCTTTCCTTGTGGCAAATTCCCAAGAAGTCCTCTCGGCCCATTAAGATGAGACCATTCAGGAGGATCCTTGGTGCAGGAGTCCTGGGATGAAAGAAAAAAAAAAATTATACAATTTATCTAAATCCTGAATTTAGGTTGAAGTATAATACCAAATTGTGTCTATTACCCTGACAAACTTAAAGTGCTTGAGTGTCACCAACCCATTGATTCAGTAGAAACTGTACAGAATTTGACTCATTATCAGTGCAATTATGATGGTAAAGTAAAAAGATAACTGAAAAAGCAAAGAAGAAATATCACTAAGTATAATCACCTGTTAACTATCAGACAAATAGCAGTAATAATTAAAGTTAATGCTAAAATCTATGTATGAAGGTACTTACTTGCTTTCAGTTTTTTACCTTTTTTCAAAATCAATAGTGAATGTTAAAATGTTTCTCTGTATTCATAGCTGTAAGAACTAGAATCAGCATAACCAATTTGTTGTTACTGGATATTTCTTCCAAATATGTTTTAAGATTTGCCAATTTAGATGTCTTTTTAATGTAAATTGAAATCACATTTGGGTGAAAATTAAAAATAACAATATTCTTAACACACTCAGAAACTTCTAGTGATTTTTTAAAGAAAACATATAAACAAAATAATTATGATAATTATTTAGTGAATTATAGATAATATGAGAACATATGAATAATACTTAGAAAAATTTAAGAATGTTATTAGCAGTAATAAAAATAGTAATTCTCTTTCATTGCCTATTGTTTTATTAGTTTGTCATTTGCAAATATAATTTTTTTAAATGAGTTCTTGTTTACCCTTACAGTTAGCTTCATGCAATAAATAAGGCCCAATTTACATTTAGGCAACCAGTTTTGAGACTTACTAGAGGACAAAAGACAAAAGCCTCATGTTGCAGAAAGAGAAATAAGTGGAGAAAGAAAATACTAATCTTCATCCTTACTTCTGAAGCCTGGACAGTAAATTCTTCCATTAACACCGACTGAAGTGTAGCCGAGTGGGAAATGGCACCACTGCACATACAACATGGATGCAGCTGCTAGCACAGTTGTCTCTGATGCTTCTGAAAGCAGGAGGCAGCCCCCTGAACTGTGACCTCCAGCACCCCCCACTTTAGACGAAGGATCCCTCATATTAGAGGATGTATCCTGGAGGGTCCTCATTTATGTTCCTGGGCCCTGGCTACAGAGAGGCTAGGAAGATAATTATCTGGCACTTGGAGCAGCTGTATTGAAAGTCAGTCTCTGACTGATATGATAGGGGATTTCATAAATATAAAATGGAGATTCCGCTGCTGGCCAGACAAAAACAATGACAAACATTTATATGATCCCAATCCCCAGAAGTCTTGGTCATGGCTCTTACAGAGCAAGTTTCCTGATTACCAACCTCAAGGGTGTACTTGTTTACAGATTAGCAAAGATCATCATTATGCCAACCACTAGGAACAGGAGTCCAAACACTTCCTCTGACTGCAATTTGGGCTGCAATTTTACCCATTGCCTGAGGCCAGCAAGACAGCGCACTCACATCAAGTGGTACAAAGTGGATTCCCTACTCACAAATACGCAGCCAGGGTGAAAAGAAGTCTCAGATCCATCATGAGCTGGTCCCTCACGGTTCAAAAGACCCGTCCCAGGTGGATGGGACCAAGACTACATATGCCTCACTTTGCCCCACAGCTGAGGGATCCCACTCTCAGGTCTGTATTTCTGCTGCAAAGTGATTCATTGTGCAAATATTTGAAGGACATCCTGCTTTTAGGGGAGAAAGGAACAAAGCCTAGGCTATTTCGAGCAGTTTTTCCGTATCTCAAGATATTCGCAGCACCTTATATGGTTATTTTTGAGAGCTACATTCAGCAAAGGGAGTGGAGAGAGAGCTGGATTGGTCGGGGCCACAGGAGGACTGTGCAGCATCACTTTGTCCTGACATCTTTGTGGTAGCCGAGTGGAAGCTCATTGGGTTCATAAGGCAGCATTATTAAGTTTTAGTTGATTTTCTTTAAGGTAGGTAGGTAGATAATAACTTTGTGAGTCTGAGTGCCTGTTGAGCATCTATCAGATCTACTAGCAGTCAGACCCAAATAGAATGCTGTGATATAAAAATGAGTGAGGTGGATAGTGGTCTGGGGGAAGGTGGGATGGAGGGATATAAATCAAAGAGTGTAAAGTTGCAATTATGCAGGATGAACAAGTCTAGCCGCCTAATGTACAGTATTATTGGTCAATAATATTTCATTGTGTACTATAAATTTTCCAAGAGGACAGGTTTTAGGTGCTCTTACCATGAAAAGGGTAGCTATGTGAAATAGTGAATATATTAATTAGCTTGACTGCAGGAATCATTTAACTCTGTGTATCAAAACTTCTGTACTCCTTAAATATATACAATAAAACAATAAAGAAAAAAATAAAAATGAGTGAGGCAGGGAAAAAAATGAGAAAAAAGAGCATAATCAGAGATGGAATTTTAGAGAAAGATACTAATGGCATGATTCTTTTGCTAAACATTTGGTAACAGCTATTACACATATGATCAGACGTACCTGGTCTGAAGGATTACCTTTTAAATAAAGATTTGGGGGATAATACAGAACAAACAAATCAGAGCCTGTAAAGACCTGGATATGTTTATTTCCATCCATGTGTTCAAGATGATTCTTGTGTCAGATTAGGCTGGGAAATAGCAGGACCTTAGATCACAGATTTTGACATTATGTCCTAGATTGCAGTCAGTTAATCTAAGTGGTGTGGGTCAGAATTAAGTTGCATGATATGACTGTGGCAATTTAGGAAACTAGAGACCAAGAGTTGCCTTCTCAGCTGGTTCCTAGTACTTCTTGGCCTGGAAAACTTATTTTAGTGCCTAAACAACTCTTTAGGACTTCCATTAGCTCCCTGGCCTTTAAGGTACAGTAAAAAAAATAACTTTTGATATCTAGGATGTAGCATGTAAGTTCTAAAACAACAGCTTTTAAAATTCACCAACCATGAAAGGATAGTATATGATATTTATCTATTTAATAAGCTCTCTTTTTCTGACTGAATACCTGCCTATATCATTTATTTAACGTGTTCTCTTTCTATTGATCCAGGTACTTAGGCCACAGATGCATTTAAAAAAAAAAATCACTAAACTACAAGAATAAAACAACTTAGATTGCTTTCATATGCAGACACATAAAATAAAATACATTTTCTATGAACAATTAATGTACTTTAAGTTGAATTTATCTACCTTTCTTTCCAAAACTACTGGATTTTCCTCCATAATTGAGGAAGAAAATGCATATTTTGGATGTAGTGATTTTATCTCTTGGGGATTTAGGAGTATGAAGACTGTATAGTATGACTTATTGTATGCACAGATGTGTCAAGATGTGCAGGGATGATGTATATGTGAACTTGTGTGAATATGCATGTAGAGATAAGAATGTGTGCAATGTGTGTTTGTGTGTGTTATCTTCATGTTTTTATTGAAGATTTTGAATAGTCTTTACTTGCAACACTCACAGGAGGAATAACATGTTACATTAGGTTACACGTCCTTTTGATATTAATAGCTCCTCTAGAAATGTACAAGATGTTCACTTGCCTTTTTCGCACAGAAAAAAAAAAATTCTGATTTCTTTGCCTTTTTTATTGTTGAGTATCTGGATTCTTTGAGAATAAACCAGATCAAAGGAAATGATGTAGAGATACTGGGATAAATCCTATAGCCTTTAAAACCAAAGGCCTGACAAAATCCTTGAGTTTTTGTCTAGCCTATTTTCGTGCTTCTTGTAAAATATGTTTCTGGGCTTTTTGTCTAAAGACTTTCTTTTCCTATTGTTTTGATTGCATTGAAATGTTTCTTTTCTTGATTTGACTGAGGTCTTTTCATTTGGTGGCATGTTGTTATTTTCTCCCCTATAAACATTTTTGTGACCTGTAATAAACACTTACACACTAATACTAGTTCAAAATTGTTTTTGAATGTGACTAGCTATCATCAGGTCTCTCCAATAAAACAAATGTGTTGAAAGAAGACAAACTTTCTCATTCTTTTTTTTCTCAAGTTTTCCAAGCTTAAAAACCCCGTGTTAGGCATAAAGCACACATTCACTAAGTAATTACTGATTTCAATGATAAGATTTGGATGATGAAATTATTTGATATATGTAAGCTCCACTTTTGATATGGGTTGCAGGAAATGTGGGTCATTTTCATAAAAGAACTGTTAAGAGATGCTTCTTCCCATTTAAAATATATTCTTGCCCTTAGAAGAGACAGAGTAGCCAGCGTGTACTTGCATTTTATCCAACAAAGGTCCAGAGGAAAGAAGGTGTTTTTATCAACTACACAGGATATTGGTGACAAAAGGCAGTAAGTTAAAGAAGAAAAAAAAAAAAAAAAAAAAAAAAAGCTATAATAAGAAAGATGAATCAGAAAGGGAAGGAATAGGACTAAGAATAAAGTAAAAAAACTACTGAAGTCATAAAGAACAAACCAATATAGAAGAAAGAAAAGAGACCATAATACAGATGAAGACAGAAGATTGATATTTAAAATCATAGGTTGGTTAAATTCATTAGGAAGGGCTTAAAAAATAGCACGTCTTCTCCCACAGATTCTTCAGTCTGAATAGAATCTAAATTATAAATAGAAAATAAAATCAATCCCAACTGGAAACTTTTATTGAGTTCAAGGATATATAATTCTACCTTTTGGTACAACATTTGCTTAGGTGGGCCAATAGAAAAGAGGCCTTGCTGTGACACCAGGACCACAGGGGAGCTCTTTGATAGTTGTAGTTAGAGTTATATCCACCCTGTGCACAAGAGTCTGAGGTCCCAAACAATTCTGAGTGCTCCATTTTAAGTCCTTTCTCTCCTGTTCTCCATGAACATTTTACAAAGGAACTGGGCCACCCTGGAGGCCTGAAAGACAATGCCATTGTTGTTACATTTGGCATAAGAGACAGAATTCCTGAACGGAGAATGCTCAGAAATAGAAGCAGGCTACCATAGAAATGAAAGGAAGAGAATGGGAAAGTTAGGAATTGATAGAGTCAAGTTACCGACCCAGCCAGGAAGGATCCCTTTCCTGGAAAGCATGCCCCTCCCAGGAAATAGGAAAGGGATCAATCCAGGCTTCCCTAACCTTGTCCCACCCCCCTGCACAGGTAAAGCTATGGACAGAGCAATCCTGGCTGCCCTAACCCTTTAATTCCTTTCCCGCCATAGCCCATGTGTGTATTTCTCTCTAGTCAGAAACCTCACCACACCTGCACTCCAGGTGGATTAAAAGCCACTTTGATTGCATGAATTGGATCTCCACCTTCCTTTTGTCTCATGCCTCAGAATGATTTTTATCTTTGGGTCCAGAACCTTTCAGAAATTGATTCAATTCTCTCTCTCTTTCTTTTATCTGTCAGTATATGAATAATTTTGAAAAATTTGTATTTGTTAATCCAGACACCATTCTATATTAACATGTAAAACCAAACTGGCTTATGCTAGTAAGCATTATTTTAAATTTTAGAGGAATTTTAACTTTTTTTTTTTTAAACTGGTCTTTTTTTTTTATTAATATTAAATCATAGCTGTTTACATTAATGCGATCATGGGGCACCATACACTGGTTTTATAAACAGTTTGACACATTTTTATCACACTGGATAACATAGCCTTCCTGGCATTTTCTTAGTTATTGTGTTAAGACAATTATATTCTACATTTACTAGTTTCAATGACTGGTCTTTTTATGAGAAAGGGGAAGATTTGGACAAAGACATGTGGGGGAGAAGGCAATGTAATGATGGAGGCAGGTATAGGAGTGATGCAGCCACAAGCCAAGGAATGCTGAGGAACAAAAGGAGCTTCTGGAAAAGAAAAGAACCTGTGGCCTTGCCAGAACCTTGATTTCAGATTCCAGAAGTGGGAGAGAATAAATACTGAAACCACCAGCTGGTGGCAATTTGTTACAACAGCCCTAGAGAATGATGGCAACTGGTGGAAAGGTACTGTGTAAGTCGCGGAATTGAAGGCAGAGCTGAAGAACCAGGCCTTCAGATGTGTAGGATGGTGCACTCCTGAGAATCTCAACAGCCAGGGGCTTGTGGATTTACTCTTCATGGCTCAGCCATGAGGCCATCAGTTACAATGACCTTTGAACCTTGGGTACCTTGTTCAAGAGACTCTTAACTCTCAGGAGAGAGGCTCTGACCAAGCTTATCTGTTCCTTTCCCAGTAGGCTGATGGAAACACAGGGAGTGGAAAATGGATGATTTACCAAAGAAAAAGATACCAGTCAGGTAAAAACAATAGGTGCAACTATACCGGTGAAAGTAAAGTCCCTTTTGTAAGAAGAAATTATCTTGTTGAATGTTTCTTTACAGATGTTGAGAGAGATTATCCTGCAGCTGTGTGCTTAATGGTTTGGAGCAAGATTGGCTAGTCAGCTAGTAATACCAATTAAACGCGATGCTAGAGGAGGTGGTCCTCCTGGAGCATTGTTACAAAGGAAAGAATTCTCTTGTTTTGTACTCAGTGGTACCTTAATATTGATTTTCAAGGGTGTGTGGGGAAACTGAGAAAATGTCTGTCTTTTCTTTTCTTCTTCTTTTTTTTTTTTTTTGTTTGAGACAGAGTATCACTCTGTCACCCAGGCTAGAGTGCCATGGCATCATCGCTCACAGCAACCTCAAATTCTTGGGCTCAAGTGATTCTCCTGCCTCAGCCTCATGAGTAGCTGAGACTACAGTTATGCAACACTATGTCCAGCTAGTTTTTCTATTTTTCAATAGAGATGAGGTCTTGCTCTTGCTCAGGCTGGTCTCAAACTCCTTAGCTCAAACAATTCATCCACCTCAGCCTCCCAGTGTGTTTCGATTGCAAGTGTAAGCCACTGTACCTGGTTGCAAATGTCTTTATTTTCAGATGCCAACTATTTTTCCCTAATTTTTTTTTAATTTTATTTTTTTTACTTTTTTTTAATTTTAATTCTTAGCTGTGTACATCAGTGCAATTGCCTGTACCCATTCTAAGATGCACCATAGATGTGGCCCCACCCATTACTCTCCCTCCACTAAAACCTCCCCCCTCCCTTCCCCTTCCTTGGCTCTTTCTCCATAGTCTTGCGCTATAGTTGGGTAATAGCCTTCATGTGAAAGCTATAATTTAGCTTCATAGTAGGGCTGAGTACATTGGATAATTTTTCTTCCATTCCTGAGATAATTTGCTAAGAACAATATGTTACAGCTTCATCCATGTAAACATGAAAGAAGTAAAGTCTCCATCTTTCTTTAAGGCTGCATAGTATTCCATGGTATACATGTACCACAATTTGCTAGTCCATTCGTGGGTCGATGGGCACTTGGGCTTCTTCCATGACTTAGCAATTAT
>CAUYPK010037827.1:0-62827 GCA_963574355.1 Loris lydekkerianus | reverse complement strand
TACTTAGAGACCTAAAAATAGACCTGCCATTCGATCCTATAATTCCTTTACTAGGTTTATACCCAGAAGACCAAAAGTCACAATATAACAAAGACATCTGTACCAGAATGTTTATTGCAGCCCAATTCATAATTGCTAAGTCTTGGAAGAAGCCCAAGTGTCCATCGACCCACAAATGGACTATCAAATTGTGGTACATGTACACCATGGAATACTATGCAGCCTTAAAGAAAGATGGAGACTTTACCTCTTTCATGTTTACCTGGATGGAGCTGGAACATATTCTTCTTAGCAAAGAGTCTCAGGAATGGAAGAAAAAGTATCCAATGTACTCAGCCCTACTATGAAGCTAAATTATAGCTTTCACATAAAGGCTATAACCCAACTATACCACAAGACTTTGGGGAAAGGGCCAAGGAAGGGGAAGGGAGAGGGGAGGTTTTGGTGGAGGGAGGGTAATTGGTGGGGCCACATCTATGGTGCATCTTAGAATGGGTACAGGCGATTGCACTAATGTACACAGCTATGATTTAACAATTAAAAAAAAAAGAAAGAAAAAATGATCACTTTCCCGCTGATGAGTCTCTTGTTTTCATATCAGAAAGGAATAACATACTATTTAACTCTTCCCTGAGAGTACATAACTCAGAATTTGAGCTCATTAAATATTTTCATCAAAAAATTTAAAAAAAAGAATGAAAGTAACTCTTACTTCCCCTTTCTAGCAGTTAGGTAGATATCAATATTTCATCTAATTCAAAATTAAATATTTGTCTTTAAAGTGTCTCTACCAGCAGCTGGTCATTGTGTGTCACTTGGGTCATCTTTCTCAAAGCTTTCTGTAAAGCCCAACTATAAAACCAAACATTAACTCATTGGAAGCAAAGGGCTTTCATGGGTTAATACCATCCTTTTATTAAAACCGAAAATGACCAAACATTTGTTCATTTGAAATCTAATTTCAAGAAATATTTCTGAGCAAAATAAATAAGTTAGGAATTAACAATGTGAAGATAAATAAGACATTAGCACCTAGCAACAAGGTGTTCACAGCATATTTGAGGAAACAAGTACTTGCATGTATCTAAAACAGAAATTAAATATTGACAAGTGATAAAATAGGAGCAAAAAGCTTGGTGCCTGTAGCACAGTGGTTACTGCGCCAGCCACATACACAGAGGCTGATGGGTTCAAACCCAGCCCAGGCCAGGTAAGCAACAATGACAATCACACCAAAAAAAAAAAAAAAAAAAAAAAAGATAGCCAGGTGTGTGGTGTGTGCCTATAGTTCCAGCTACTTGGGAGGCTGAGGCAAGAGAATTGCTTATGCCCAAGAGTTTGAGGTTGCTGTGAGCTGTGATGCCACAGCACTCTACTGAGGGCAACATAGTGAGACTGTGTCTAAAAAAAGAATAAATAGGAGAAAAAATAAATGCTTTGGGAGCCTAGAGTTCAAGGTGTTGGTTTCATTGGTTATATCTGGGCAAGGCTTCACAAAGAAAATGCTATTTTATAAGTACAAATGGGGGGTGAAGAAGAGCTGAAAATCTAGCCTGGAGCTTAAAAAGAATGGTAAGGTTTAAAGGTAAAGATATGGGAAAGCACCCATAAAGAAGATAATAAGAGGTAAAAGATGCAGATATTATTACCCAAAAATAAATTATAAAACAAAGACTAAATCTAGACACAATCTCTTATATATGGCATAAATGGATTAATGGATCTTCCTTTTATTTTATGTAGAGGACCTGTGCATAGAAATAAGGTTTATTTTTGCCAGATTTCCCTTTTGGTAATTGCAGAATAGTTATAATGATTATAAACTTTAGGCAATGTTTAGAAACTAGAGGAGAGAAATCAAAAACAAGCAAAAACTGGGGAAGAGTTGGGTCTTGAAAGAGAAAAAGAGCACAGCATTTTGCCTGAGGAGACATCCAGTCCCCATGGCATGGGACAGTGTAAGCACAAGTAGAAAGACTTGGTCTTACTCAAGAAGTCAGAAGTTGGGGTCAGAAGTCAGAAGTCAGAAGTTTCTTCTAGGAAGAAAACTAGAAATACATAAATAAATTTTGCCCAAATCTTGATTAGCCTGAACTAAGCATGCACATGGAGACTCCAAGTGACTCACCAGAAGTAACAGCTGCAAGGCTGAAACTTTGTTTCAGCTATAGTTCATCACAAAGAGAATCTAGAGTATAAATTAACTACCCGCTAGGGCAAAAATTACCACTCTCAGATTATAACAAAATCCACAATCTCTACAACATATCATGCACCATGTTCAGTAAACAATAAAAAATTAGTAGACATTCCTTCCCAAGCAGAAAAAAAATGGGTCACATAGTCTATGAAAAACTATTAATAATGCTCAGCCCACAGAAAAATGAGACACTGGACTCACTGAGCAAGAACTTTAAAGCAGCGATTTAAAAATATGTGAATGAATTTGAAGGAAAATATGACAACACATTGTCAAATGGAGACTCTGAGAAAGAGCGAGGTCGCAATTTTAGAATTAAAGATACAATATCTGAAATGAAAAATGTCTTGATTGGCTATTTGAAGACTGGAGAGAGTAAAAAAGTAATAAACTTAAATATAAATCAATAGAAAACATATAATTTGAAAAACAAAGAGAAAAAAGATTTTTAAAATTAAGAAGATTCTCAGTGACATGTTCTAATGCATGTGTCACCGAAGTCTTAGAAAGAAAGGAGAGAAGGAAAGGGCAGAATATTTTTGAAATGTGGTAAAAAATGTAATTTACAGATCCAAGAATCTCAGTGAACCCTGTGAAGTTTAAGAACAGAAAAATGCACCTAAGTACTTTGTAATCAAACTGTGGAAAAACAACGATAAAGAGAAACATTTTGAAAACAGCTAGATAAAAATGAGATATACAAAGATGTAAATTATGATCAACTTTTCTGCAAAAATGGTAAAGCCAAGAACAATGGAACAACATCTTCAAACTGCTAAAAAATAAAATCAAGAAACCCATAATTCTACAGCCAGTTAAAATATTCTTTGAAAAATGGAGCTTACTATTTTGAGGTAAACAAAAGTGAGAACATTCTTCACCATCAGAGCTACCCTACAAAATGTGCTAAAATGAATTCTTCAGGCTGGAGAAAATGAAACCATATGGCCCTCAGGTCTATTGGACAAAATGAAGAGTTCTACAAATGATAGATTTAGGTAAATGTAGAAGATCGTATATTTTTCACATTATTTCTTTAAAAAATAATTCAAAATGTTGCAACATGTCCAGTGGGGTTTATAATATATGTAGACTTAGTATATATGAAAATAGGGGAATGAAATACCGAGTTGACAGATGCAACTTTACAAGTTACAATATTCTTACATTTTAGGTAAACTAGTATAATATTAACTCTAAGTAGACTGCAACAATTTTAAGATTCCTTCTATAATTCCTACAATGACAACTAAAAATTCAATAGAGAAATTAAACATGCATACCAAAGAATATTTGATCCATCCAAAAGAAAGAAAAGGAGAGAAAAAGTGAATTAAAAACCAATGTGACAAATAATAAACAAATACAACAATGGCAGACAGAGATAAAACCGTACCACTATTAATATTGACCATAACTATAACTAAAACCCTATTTACAAGGTAGAGATTGTCAGAAAAAAAAAGGAAGAAATGATTTTTTCTATTTAGAAGACACACTTTAAGTACAAAGGCAAAGATGAGTTTGAAGTATATGAGAAAAGCAATGCCATGGCCGGCACTGTGGCTCACGCCTGTAATCCTAGCACTTGAGGAGGCCCAGACAGGTGAATTGCTTGAGCTTAAGAGTTTGAGACCAGCTGACCAAGAGCAAGACTCTGCCTCTAAAAGAAAAAAATAGCCAGAAGTGTGGCAGGTGCCTCTAGCTCCTGCTACTCGGAAGCTATGATGCCACAACACTCTACCCAGAGCAATAGAGTGAAACTTTGTCTCAAAGGAAAAAAAAAAAAGAAAGAAAGAAAGAGAAAGGAATAGAAAAGAAAAATTATGCCATACAACCATACAACAGTAGATGCAAAAAACAAACAAACAAACAAAAAAAAAAAACAACAAAAAAAAACCTGGTATGACTACATTAGTATTTAAAAAAAAAAAAAGCAGAAGAATAGAATACTTCAAAATTCATTTTGTGGCCAGTGCAGTGGCTCATGCCTATAATCCTAGCACTTTGGGAGGCTGAAATTGCTTGAGGTCAGAGGTTCAAGATTAACTTGAGCAACAGCAAAGCCCTATCTGACCCCATCTCTAAAAACTAGCCAGTCATTGTTGTGGGTGCCTATAGCCCCAGCTGTTTGGGAGGCTGAGGCAAGAGGATCGTTTGAGCCCAGAAGTTGGAAGTTGCTGTCAGCTATGACTTTACAGCACTCTATGGAGAGTGACAAAGGGAAATTCTGTCTAAAAAAACAAAAACAAAAACAAAAAAACTGGCTCGGCTCCTGTACCTCAAGCGGCTAAGGCACCAGCCACATACACCCAGAGCCGGATGGTTCCAATTCAGCCCAGGCCTGCCAAACAGCAATGACAACTACAACCAAAAAATAGTCGGGTGCCTGTGGTCTCAGCTACTTGGAAGGCTGAGGCAAGAGAATCACTTAAGCCCAGGAGTTGGAGGTTGCTGTGAACTGTGATGCCACAGCCTCTACCCAGGGTGACAGCTTGAGGCTCTGTCTCAAAAAACAACAGCAGCAGCAACAACAACAAAAACCAAATTCATTTTGTGAGGCTAGCATAGTCCTGATGCCATTGCAAAGACATTAGAAGAAAAGAAAATTATAGGCTGACATAACTCTTAAACATAGGCATAAGAAACCTTAAGAAAATATTAGCAAATAAAATCCCCCCAAATGCACAAAAGATATCTCTTCATGAAAAGTTAGGGTTTATTCCAGAAATGCCAGGTTAGTTTAATATTTGAAAATTAACGTAATTAACCATATTATTAGAATAAAAAAGAAAAATTATATAGTTAGCTCAATAGATGCCAACAAAGAATTTAACAGTAATTTGAAAATTCAACACTCATTCGTGCTTTTTTTTAAAAAAAGACTCATAGCAAATTAGGATTAGAAATCTAATCTAAATATAGGGTATCTAAGAAAAACCATAGCTGAAAAAATTCTTAATTGTGAAACATTAAGCATTTCCCTCTCAATTTTGGAAAATGGAAGGGATATTTTCTCTCACTAATTCCATTCAATATTATTTTGGGGTCTCAGCCACAATAAGTTAAGAAAAAAATAAAAAATACAAAGTTCATAGTAGAGCTGAGTACATTGGGTATTTTTTCTTCCATTCTTGAGATACTTTACTAAGAAGAATATGTTCCATGTAAACATGAAAGAGGTAAAGTCTCCATCTTTCTTTAAGGCTGCATAATATTTCATGGTGTACATATACCACAATTTATTAATCCATTTGTGGATCGATGGGCACTTGGGCTTTTTCCATGACTTAGCAATTGTGAATAGGGCTGCAATAAACATTCTGGTACAGATATCTTTGTTAAAGCTATGACCCAGCTACAACCTAAGAATAAGGGAAAGGAGGAAAGGGAGGGGAGGGAGGGGGGAAGGGGGTGGAGGAAGGGGGATTGGTGGGATTGCACCTGCAGCGCATCTTACAAGGGTATATGTGAAATTTGGTAAATGTGGAATGTAGATGTCTTGGCACAATAACCGGGAGAATGCCAGGAAGGCTGTGTTGACCAGTGGGATGAAAATGTGTCAAACGGTCTATGAAACTAGTGTATGATGCCCCATGATCATATCAATGTACACAGCTATGATTTAACAAAAAAATAAAAATAAAATGATCACATAAAAAGAAAAAAAAATACAAAGTTCAAAAGAGAACAAGGACACATCTCAATTTTTGCATGACATGGTTGTCTGCATAGACTGTCTTCACAAATATATAAGATATTATATATATCTTATATATATAGGGCAGAACTGCCCTCTGCCAGTAATTCATCAAAATGACCGAACCCAAAGGGAAAGAGGAGAGGCAGTCAATAAATGTTCTCTGGCTTTTAAGAAAACATGGAGTTGTTCCTTTGGCCACATATATGAGAATCTATAAGAAAGGTGATATGTAGACATCAAGGGAATGGGTACTGTTCAAAAAGGCATGCCACACAGATGTCACCCTGGCAAAACTGGAACGGTCTACACCAGTGGTTCTCTGCCTTTCTAATGCCGTGGTGACATGTTAATACAGTTCCTCAGGTTGTGGTGACCTCCAACTATAAAATTATTTTTGTTGCTACTTCATAACTGTAATTTTGCTACTTTTATGAATCATAATGTAAATATCTGATATGCGGGATGTATTTAGGGGACTCCTGTGAAAGGGTCATTTGACCCCCTAAGGGGTCGCGACCCACAGGTTCAGCATACAGTGTTACCCAGTATACTGTTGGTACTGTTGTAAACAAACAAGTTAAGGGCAAAATTCTTGCCAAGAGGATTAATGTTCATATTGAGCATATTAAGTACGCTATGAACTGAGATAGCTTCCTGAAACGCATGAAGGAAAATGATCAGAAAAAGAAGGAAGCCAAAGAGAATGGGACCTGGGTTCAACTGCAGCACCAGCCTTCTCCACCCAGAGAAGCACACTCTGTGAGAACCAACAGAAAGGAGTCTGAGCTGCAGGAACCCGCTCCCTTTGAATTCATGACATAATAGTTATACAGCATAGCACACAGGAGAACCAAGAGATCCTCCTGAACAGAAGCATAAAATGCGGGAACCTATTCCCCATGAACTTATGACATAATAGTCACACAGCGCAGTACACAGGAGAACCAGGGGATCAGTTGAGCAGAAGCATAAAGTGTGGAACCCATTCCCCACGAATTCATGGCATTGTAGGTGTACAGCGTAGCAAACAGGAGAACCAAGAGAACCAATGGAACAAGAACATAAAAAAAAGCCCGGTTTGGTTTCAAAGTTTCAAAATATACTGGAAGTAAATTAAAGACCTAACAAATAGGGAAATACACCATGGTCAGGGCTTATATGATTCAGTATTATTAAGATGCTAGTTCTTCCTAAATTCCTCTGTACATTCAATACAGTACCAATATTTTATCAGCAGACTTTGGAAGTCTTAACTGTCTGATTTCAATACTTATTATAAAGATAGAGTAATCAAGTCAGCATGGCATGATTACAGGATAGACCAAAAAGGTCAATAGAGTAAACAGACCCAGAATGGTCAACTGATTTTCAGCAAAGTTGCCAAAATGACTCAGTGTGGAAAGAAAAACTTTTTTAACAAATAATGCTAGAATAACTGAACATCCACAATAAAAAACCTAAATATTGACCCTTATTTCATGCCATACACAATAGTTGATTTGAGGTGGATCATAGACTTAAACGCAAAAGGTAAAACTATACATATGCTAGAAAAAAAAAAAAAATAAGAGCACATCTTATAATATGCAAGTAAACATTTCTTAGACGCAGAAAATCATGACCACAAAAGAAAAACATGATAACAGATGTCATCAAAATTAAAATCTTTTACCTATCAAAACAGACTGTAAGGAAAATAAGTAAACTTCACCCTGGCAGAATATATTTTTGAAATATATAAGCAAAGAATTTATACACAGAACAAGTAACTTTTAGAACTCAATAACTAAATGACCCAGAAATAAAAATGGGCAAAAATCTTGAACAGACACATCACAAAAGAGGACAGCCAAATGGTGAAATAAACAAGTATTAAGAAATGTTGTGTTTAATCTCATTGGTCTCCAGGCAAGTGAAAATTAAAACCAGAGTGACATATTGTTACTTTTTTTCTGAAATGAAAACTTCAAAAATGTCGGTGAGGATGTAGAGTTACTAGAAATGTAATACACTGCTTGTGGGAATGCAAAATGGCACAGCTACTTTGGACAATACTATGTCAATTTCTCATAAACCTAAACATTCTTTGTTTCTGTAAGATCCAGAAATTCTACTCCTATATCTTTTTCTACATCTACATCTTCTTCTATGGCTATGCTTGTCTATCTGTCTCTCTATGTATCTGCCTAATACCCATCTCCCTAGCTATAGTTACATATACATATAAATACATGTGTGTGTGTGTGTGTGTGTGTGTGATTACCTGTTAACTAGAAAGGGTAAAATAGGAAGTGGAGAAAGCTGACCAAGGTAACCAAGTGGTCAAAGTCAACATCACCTATATAGAGACAAACTGAAATCACATGCTTCCTGATACACTGCACCAAAAAAGATAAATTCAGGCGGTGTCTGTGGCTCAGTGGGTAGGGCCCCTGCCAGTTAAAACAGCAATGAGAATTGCAATAAAAAATAGCCGGGTGTTATGGCCTGTAGTCCCAGCTACTTTGGAGGCTAAGGCAAGAGAATCGCTTAAGCCTAAGAGTTGGAGGTTGCTGTGAGCTGTGATGCCACGGGTCTCTACCAAGGGTGACAAAGTGAGACACTGTCCCAAAACAAACAAACAAACAAAAACAAACAAAAATATAAAGTCATTTCTATAAGTGTTTCCCCAAATAGAAAAAAAACAAAAACAAAACAAAAAAAAAAACAAGCTAACCCGGGTCTAATTAAAAGAAAACATTAGGCTCGGCGCCCATAGTACAGTGGTTATGGCACCAGCCACATACACCAAGGGTGGCAGCTTTGATCCCCGCCTGGGCCATCTAAACAACAACAACAAAAAAAATAGCCAGGCATTGTGGCCAGCACCGTAGTCCCAGCTACTTGGGAGGCTGAGGCAAGAGAATCATTTAAACCCAAGAGTTTGAGGTTGCTGTGAGCTGTGATGCCACAGCACTCTACCGAGGGCACCATACTGAGACTCTGTCTCAAACAAAAAAGAAAGAAAGAAAACATTAGACAAAAAGAAATATTGAGGGGCATTATACAAATAGCATTCCTGTATCCTTCAAACTATCAAGATCAAAAAAGATAAAAAAAGGCTGAAAGATCATTCCAGATTAAAGGATTCTAGAGAAACATGACAACTATATACAACATATAATTCAGTAAAATAGCTTCAAAGAACATTATTGTTATCACTTATAAAATTAAATATCAAAAATTAAATATTAAGTAGGTACTGTTATTATGTCAATATTAAATTTTTAAATTTTGATAATTATCCTGTGATTATAGTAAAAGAATGTCCTGTTTGATGAGAAATTCACACTAAAGTATTCAGGTGTAAAATGGCAGGATGTTTCTAACTTACAAATCATTCAGAAAATTTATACCGTACACTCACATATATATGTACAGATCCCCCATTCTCTAATGGGGGATCAAGAAAATGATAAAGCAAATGGGATAAAGAATAAACCACTTTTAAAATCTATGTAGACATTTTATGGTGTTGCTTTTAATCATCTTGCCACTTTGCTGCAAGTTTAAAATTATTTTGATATAAAATGTTACTTCCCAAATGAAATAATCTTATTTAGCCACCGGTACCTCTCAGGAAGGCTCTCTCCATGTGTAACAAATCCAAGGGAAGAGGGCAGGGTAATTCTTTCCCTTGTTGGGCAGGTATGATGGACAGTGTATCCTCTGATTCATTTATACAGGGTATCTATTTAGTAAACATGAAGATGGACTCTGGAATGCAAAAGCAAACAACACCCATCGCTTCCCAGTGAAGGGAGAAAGTGAACTGAATGAGTCAAACCAAAAACAGGAGATTGCAAACCTTGTTTATAAGTGCCAGTATAAAGGGAAGTAGGGAATAGGAGTAAATATACTTGCAGGTGGAAATAGGAGAAATCTATTCTTTGAGAGTCTACAAAGGTTACCCCAGGGCAGAAACATGGAAGCCAAGGCCTGAAGGACACACAAGCTGGTCAGAGGAAATATCCACGAGGAATAGCAAGGGGGGGAGGATGGTACCCCCAAGAGATTTAGGGTAGACGGGGCAGGATAGTAAAGCTGAGGACAAAAGATGGTTGGTTGGCAAACAGAAAGTTGCTTGGCACGGGAATTCTCAAGGGGCTTGACAGTAAGTCCAGGCCTGGGAACCCTGAGGTTGTTGGAATATGTGAAAGTAGGAATTGTGCTTGCCCATATCTGGTGGAGAGGGTATGAGAGTGCTGCAGACAGCTGCTCCACGGTCACCAACACCCAACACGGACAAGGTCTGCTCCCTCAGTTCCATCAGCGGCACATCCTTCAAAATCCCGTTCAGGATTCAATCCTGTGCGGCCTTTTCCTATCTCTTCTCTTATGTCAATTTCATAGCTCTCTTTATAGAGACATATCCCCTTCTGTTACCATGACCTGTTTCCTCCCCACATGAAACGTGCCAAGGGAAGGAGTGACAGTTTATAGCCTGGCACAGCCTCGGCATTCAGTAACCACAACCAGCCCTACTCCCACACTGTCTATGTGACACGCACAGTAGCCACATTCCTCTGATCATTAACAGCAGGCTGATTTTCAAATATTCTCTCTTGTTCCCCCTCAACAATCAAAATATTCCAAAAACTCCAAACAGCACCATTCACAATGTTTTCTGCCATGTGAGTGAACACAGCAATCCTTTGTTCAGCTATGTGTACCAATTTTTTTTCATTCAGAGAATGAATTCACCAGAGTGGAGGCCACGTTGCCTTTAGGCATGAGCGCCTAAGAGGCAGAAATTAATTGTGAGAATGTTCTGCTCAATTGATACCCTGCTGTGGTTGCTCAATACTTATTTAAAATATCAACAAAACTTGTTTCTTTGCTCTGACATTTGAACCAGCTCTATAATGTTGGGCAAGCATTTTGATTCCCATACATCTAATATGCCAAAGCTGAGAAATAAGGGACCTCTTTTTCCCTCGGAATTGTTTCGTGCCTGTATCAAAATACCAAGTTACCATGGTGATAGCTAGTCTTGTAAATAGGGCAAGTCTACCCCCCTATAGAAGTGAATCCAACACAAAAGGGAGGCAAAATAAGCTCAGAAATAAGGGACAAAAGAGCCTGGGGAAAATCCCCACAGTGAAAGAGATAAAGCCTCCTCCAGATAAAAGTCTTAGAAGGGGACCAGCATTCCTGGACCCTCTCCCCCGGGCAGGAGCAGAGCGGGTAGGACCCTGAATGCGCAATTGTGCAGCATTGGCCTGGGGAGGATGTGCTTGCTGAGCACAGGGAAACTAGAGTATTAATCATCATCATCATAATTACTAATGTTCCCAGAGGATAGGTCTGGCTCCGAGCTCCTGCTTCCTATGCATAAACTCATTCCAGACTCACAGCACTTCCGCGAGGTGGATGGCGATTCCCAAACTTGAACTTCACCTCCTGTCTGTGCTGTGAAGAGGAATGAGGAGGGAAGAACCTGCAAAGCTACAACAGGGACACTGGCTCTGTCTTTAATCTCTAGAATCAAAGAGTGAGAAGGAAGCGGAGGGCACAGTCCGCAAGGGTGCAGCTGATGAGAGCTAGCAAAGCGCGGGGCTGTGCCAGGGATGGGAGGACAGGCAGGACCGGTTCTGTCCCAGGGATGGGTGGACAGGCAGGACTGGTGCTGTCCCAGGGATGGTGGGCAGGCAGGACCGGTGCTGTCCCAGGAATGGTGGATAGGCAGGACCGGTGCTGTCCCAGGGAGGGTGGACAGGCAGGACCGGTGCTGTCCCAGGGATGGGAGGACAGGCAAGGCCAGTGCTGTCCCAGGGATGGGTGGACAGGCAAGGCCGGTGCTGTCCCAGGGATGGTGGACAGGCAGGACCGGTGCTGTCCCAGGGATGGGTGGATAGGCAGGACCGGTGCTGTCCCAGGGATGGGTGGACAGGCAGGACCGGTGCTGTCCCAGGGATGGTGGACAGGCAGGACCAGTGCTGTCCCAGGGATGGTGGACAGGCAGGGCCGGTGCTGTCCCAGGGATGGGTGGACAGGCAGGACCGTAGGGTGCTGGCGTGGGCCACAGGCAGTGGGGTCAGGCCAGGGACAGGGCCTGCCCACTGCCCCTGCGCAGACACACAACATTAGCTGCTTTGGGTGAAAATAGCCAGCCCTGCTTCTCTCCCCAACGACACTCGGCTGTCTGTCTTCTTTTAGTGAACTTGTTTTCTGTTTCATTTTAATCAAATTTCAACAACTAGTTACTTGGGAGTTTGGGGGTGGGAGGTAAGTGGCTTTCACACCTACATTACCTGTTTCAAACAGTCTTGGGTTCTTCCAGCTGCATCTGTGCTGCCGGCTGTGTGGAGTAAGAAAAGAGAGACTTTCCTGTTAATCCTTCCACCCAGGCTGGAAAGGAGAGGTGAGAATTCAGGGCAGTACCCAAAGGTGGCCAGGGAGCTGCAGTGGGTCGGAGGATGAGCAGGAAAGAGCCCTCGGTCAGAAGAAACCGGACAGCCTGTCCGGGGTGCGTTCAGGAGGACAGCCACCCCTGGCTAGCCTCTAATAGTGTACTGCAAGGAGTTATAAAGTGTCGTTTGTTAAAATGTCAATACCGTAACTCGTGCAAACAAGTGAATACTGTGCTTCAAAATAGGTTCTTTGGAAGTTTTTATATTCATTTCAACAAAGGTGCCATTTATGAGAAGTCCATTTGGAATGTCCTCTGGAGCCACGGCCATCCTTTCTAATCACGCCTCACGTTAGCCCAGAATTCTATCAACCAGATTCATTGTCCGTTTTAGTCTCTATCCTGAACTCCACATCATTTTCTTTTTGAAAATCAAATCTACTGTCAAAGGACTAAGATTCTTCTCCACCGAGGATTTTCTTGCATAAGTTTTAAGTGGTGAGTGCAGTTCTGAAAAAGGGACTCCAAACATATTTGATGGGGGGGCCACATCTATGGCCTGCAGCACCTGCAGAGATGGCTGCTTCTCTGCAGTCTGCACTCACAGAGACGTGGACTATTCGGTAGACTCGAAAGAAATCAACTACTTTATCAGAACCTATTAGATTCTTGCTAAAAACCTGAAATAATGACCTAAAAAATGAAGACAGTATTAAGCAAATTCACAGTTCAGAATTTTTTTTTCTTTTTTTTTTTAGTGAGTTTCCTTTTGGAAATTATATCCTTAAGGAAAAGAAACCTTACAAAGAAAATTCAGATGTGCATTCGTTCAAACCCACTCGTGGATATAAGCACATTTTTCTACATAAGTTGGCATGAAGTCCTTAATAATTTCAGTTGGTGATGAGCGTATACTCAATCACTTGATTAATGAGATTTTGAGAAGTCGTTTTCTAGGGACATTCTGAACCATGTACCATTGTGTTCTCAAGGATATGCTATGGTCCAATTTATTCATTTGGTTGTGTGCAAATTACATACAATTGTGTGTATTTTATTTAAACAAAATATTAGCCTTTCAAGGATGGAGCTTTATCTTTGATAGTGGTAAACCCCTGGGAAAGAGTCTAAAATTTGAAATGTAAGTAGACATAATAAGCAAAACTGCAAGTCAATAATCAATGCAAGTAATAAAAGTGAAGTGAAATGAGTTTTCCTCATTTATTGTCCTGATTTAAAAAAAAAAAAAAAAGTCTATAATTTTTTTTTTGGCTTTTCCATAGCTTCTTGCTATTTGATATAAAAAATTTTGACTGATGATATGACTTAGCCCTTGCAAATGGAACTGCATCAATATTTGCATGATTTAATTTTATCTTAATTGGGTATCTTGAGACTCACTGCAGGGTTGTTTTTTTCTTTTCTCGGTATGTGCCAATAAGTACTCTTTCCCATTTGCTCTTCTTAAAATTGTATCCACAGGCAAATATTCTAGCTGCTCCCCTTTCTCCATTGATACCACCCTCAGATCTAAGCTGCATTATTGCCAAGACTTTACTATCTTTGGATGTAAGCCAACTCATGTTAGGGATCTCCAAATAGACGTGTAAGCAAACCTCTTAATGCAATGCAACTTCTAAATCGCAACAAATTAATCTGCTTCGAATGTAAACTCCTTGAATTTGTCAGAATCTCACATATTTGTATTTATTAAATATATTACTTTGATTCAAATATTACCAACTATATGGAAGATATAATGTAAAACAATGTTGCAATGAACATTCATATGTTCACAGTCATTGTATAAACAATGATATTAACATTACCTTTGAAACCCCCCGAGTTCACCTCTTCGGTCCATGTCCCATGGTGTGAGCCTGACGTCACCATTAGCATGTCTTTTGTATTTCTCATCTCTCATGGCATTTTAGTATTACTGAAATTGTTGTGATCCTAAGCATATTATTTTTAAAAAATTTTATTTAGAAATAATTTTAGACTTACTGAAATGTTACAAAAATAACACAAAGACTTCCTATATTGTATGTTCTTCTTCTTCTTTTTTTTTTTTTTTTTTTGGCTGGGGCTGGGTTTGAACCCACCACCTCTGGTATATGGGGCCAGTGCCCTACTCCTTGAGCCACAGGAGCTGTTCTTCTTAATGTGGCTTCCTTTAAAGTGGGTGCGTCAGTGAGTGAGTGTGAAGGCCTAGGACATTACTGCACACGACAATAGACTTTGTAATCACGGAACGTGTGGGCTACACTAAATTCATACAAAAATATTTTTCTTTCTGGAATAATAAGTAAACCTTAGTGTACTCTAAATTACGGAATTCAGTTTTCAAAATCAGGAAGCCAACATAGGAAACATTCTATTTACTGAACTATAGAACTTTTTGAGTTCTCTACTAGCACCCTTTTCTTTCCCCCTGTTCCTGGCACCAATCCAGAGTATACATCCATTATAAATGCTTTTATTGAATTTAACTCCTGATACCCTAACGCTGCTCAGCCTATGATAGTTCCTTCATCTTTCTTTATGTTTCCTGACTTTGATGATCCCTTTGAAGAGTACTGGTCAGATGTTCTCTAGAATATCTCCTAATTTTGATTTTTCAAATATTTTCTTATTCGATTGAGATTATTTTGGCAAGAATGCCACAGGAATAATGTCTGTTATATCACAGGGTATAGGATGTCAATACGTGTAATTACTTGGTTAAGGTGGTATCTGTCAGGGTCTCTCGTACAACATTATTATTTTTCTTTTATAAATAGAAAATATTTTTGGAAGTTATTTTGAAATTATGAAAATATCTTGTTTCTTCTCAAACTTTTACCCACGAATTTTTGCACCCATTGGTGGGTCTTATATGCAGTAACTATTCCCGTGGGATTTTCCAGATGATGATCCTTCTATTCCCTTCATGCCTCTGCATTTTCCAATTGGAATTCTTCTATAAATCCTGGTTTCTCTTTCTGTATCTTTATTTAATTATAATAGCAGGGACTCTTGTTGCTGTCCACTGGTTAGTCAGAGACACAGAGGCAAGCACTGCAGATGAAATGAATGATTTTAAAAGGGATGGCTGGTGCTCGCTCAAGCATAACAGCAATCAGCTGTCTTTATTCACTTTCTTATGTACCCAAACTCATCAGATAAAAATAATCCAAGAATAAAGAAGACAAAAGGTAAAGATTCCTTATCAGTGTTAACACAGCAGAGTACGTACACACCTTTCTAAACCAAGAATACCTTGTTTAGAGATAAACAATAATGGAGATTAACCACAAAGGGCTGGGTTGTCTGTTCTGTTTGCCCACTTCCCTACGGGACTAACTGAAAGTTATTGTGCAAATAGAGGTAGGGAATTAAGTGCAATGGTCCATTGCCCCAGGCAGATGATCTATCTCCAGCAATGACTTGGGCCCTCCGGCATATTCTTTCCTTAAAGGCATGACTGCCTGCATTTTTCAGCAAAGCTGCTTATGCGAACTGAGGGAGAATATCCCCCAAAACTCACATCTAGCCCAAGTACTGGAAATGTTCCTTCTCAGAGCCTCGTACTTCAAGGAGCACAAACGAGACTGATTCACCTTATAAGGGTGCAGGGGACTGTGCCCCTTCAGACTCTGAATATTTATTTTATTCTATGTATTTCAATGCAATGTTCATAATTTTTTAATTATTCCAATTTTAGTTATTCAGAGTTTCTTTAAGATGGCTTCTGTGTTCTTTTAACAAGCTCTCCAAACTTTTCTGAGCAACTTCTTATTTTCTGGCACCACAAGATGTTCTGGCTGTAATCTGGTGTGTTTCTTGCTCAGTCCTAGCATCAACCATGTTTCTAGGGAGCTTTGGTGTCTTTCATGGAGGAATGGAATTTGGAAACTAAAATCCAGATACTAGGTGGGCCCATTGCTTTATATTGATAATACTTCCAGGCCTCTGAGCAATAGACCTAGGAAACACATACACACACTCACACTTGACACCTGTGATTCCACTCCAGTACCACAGGGTTCATTCTGGTCTTCCCCTTTCCTTATTTGTTGCTCATTTCTTTTTTTTCTTTCTTTCTTTCTTTTTAGACAGAATCTTGCTTTATTACTCTTGGTAGAGTTGCTGTGGCGTTGCAACTCGCAGCAACCTCAAACTCTTGGGCTTAAGCGATTCTCTTGCCTCAGCCTCCCAAGTAACAGAAGCTACAGGGGTCTGCCACAATGCCTGGCTATTTTTTTGTTGCAGTTATCATTGTTGTTTAGGTGGCCCAGGCCAGGTTTGAACCCACCAGCCCCAGTGTATGTGGCTGGCGCCCTAACCATTGTGTGTAGCTCTTTTCTTTCATGATAAGAAACCTGCCTATTGTTATTTACCATATGTTTGCCTATGTCTAATCCTGGTATAGACATAAAGTAATTTGGAAATTGGAATCCATACCCCTGTGAGAAACCAGTCTATTTACAAGAGTCAAGTTTTTGTGCGCAATTATTTATATTCATCATTTGCCTGGCAGTTTATAGTCGAAGTACAGTTTTATGAAAAGTTACTTACGATAATTCTCTTCTTTCCTGCCCCCTTCACTGTGGTCATGTTATTTATTTCTAGTACAGCTCAGTGCATTTGTTATTATTTATATTCCAGCTGGGTTTCCCAAATCCTGGATGAATTTAATTGTTTATTAATTATTGGAACATATGAGACATGACTATGGGTCTTATGATCAGAGACAGAACTGTTACATTCTTTTCATGCTTGTCTGGCTCCATTCCACTTCTTTCAATACGTTTCCCCCTCCCTCCTTATAGATAATTTTCTTTTACACATATGAGCAAATACATACGTATTTCTTACATTATCTTCCTTGATATATGGCATTCTATAGACATTCTTTTGCACTTGGGTGAAAATGCTTAGCAATATATTCTCCAAATCCTTCCACATCATTCTCGTTGCTGTTTACAAGTTGTTGTTATTCCACTGAGTGGACCTACTGTTGTTTATTCAGCCACATTCCTCACTGTGTGCACTTAGGTTATTTCTAATACAGAGGGTGCCAAAAAAATGTGTACACATATTTTAAGAAAGGAAAAACCTGTATTAAAATTATAATGCTCAATATATCCCAATAACAAAAGATGAATACAAGTCACGGTTGACTTCTGCAATTGCAAGAGGTGCTGTGAACGTCATTGCTACAGCAATTCAATTCCACTTCAAACAGCAATACATAGATAACATCTCTTAAAATGTGTGTGCATTTTTTGGCACTCCTGGTTTGTTCTAATTGTAAATAATGCTGCAATCGATAAACTTGTACATAAGTGTATGCATTTTTGTATTATTGGAAGTGTATCTTCAGGGTACACTCTTAAAAAGTGATTGCTGGGTCAAAAGGTAAATGTATATGTAGGTTGCAAAATTCCCTTCCAGAAGGTGCTAACAAACAAGCTAAAGACATTTTTTCCCCTAGGCTCAGTTGCTCACCACACAGAAAGCCATAATTACTGAGACAACAAGTATTCTTTTTTTTCTTTCTTTGCAGTTTTTGGCCGGGGCTGGGTTTGAATCCACCTCCAGTATATGGGGCCGGCGCCCTACTCCTTTGAGCCACAGGTGCCACCCTGAGACAGCAAGTATTTAAAGGATGTTTATGGCAGAGGACGTCAACCATGTGGTGGGAGGACTGCCTCAAATCCAGACTGATGGGGTCAGGGGGTTTTCTAGAGGTGAAATGAATATAGTGAGTGACCATCGCTACATGTTTGTGGTGGATGGTAAGGCATGAAAGTGTAGGGAAAAATCATACATGATCAAAAGGCGGTCAAAAGGAGGCAGATAAGTCCCTCCCAGTACAGAGATTTTAGTAGTATAATGAGCTAGGGGTTAATAGTGGTCATCCTTTCACTCTGTGCGCATGCCGGGGTGCAGGGAGTAGGTTGCTCATGGGAGTTTGGGGGCACGATTTATGGTGGAATGCTGTTCATCTTCACTTCTCTGAAGAATCAGGTGTAGAAGGCCTTGCAATTATCTTGTGGCTGTGAAGAGGTGCCATTGTTTCTGAAAAACAACTCAATAGGGAATGGATCAGTGGTGAAATGGAAAGTTCCTAAGTTCTGGTCAGCAAATTTTACTGGCCTGGGAATTTGACACAAAAGAGAACTGCAAAAGGCGTTTTTGTTCATAGAGCTGGTTCGGAGGGTTGTAGCAATTTGCATTTCTGTCAGCAATGTATGAGAGTGCTTATTTATCTGCAGCCAGTCAACAGAATGTGTTGCCAGACTTTTAATTTTTGCCAATTTGTTAAGTGAAATACGGTGGCTCAGTGTATTAAATTTGCATATCTTATTATGATCAAATTTGAACATTGTCCTATATGTTTCAGGGCTTTTTAAATATCATCTTGTATGTGAATTGTCTATTTCTTTTTTAGAGATTTCTATCAGGATTTTGATCCCTTGTCCCTCAACTTTTAAGGGTTCTTATATTATAGTCATGTACCACTTAAAAATGAAAATACATTGTTTTTTATTTTTGAAGATACATTCTGAGAAATATGTCCTTAGGTGATTTCATCATTGTACAAACATTGCTGACAGAGCGTATTTACACAAAACTAGATGGTACAGCCTACTACACACCTAGACTACAGAGTGTTATGGCTCCTGGGCTACAAACCTGTACGGCATGTTACTGTACTGAATACTGCAGGCAATTATAGCACTATGGTAAGTATTTGTGTGTCTAAACATATCTAAACCTTAAAAATGTATGGTAAAAATATGATGTAAAAGATAATATATGGTACACCTATGTGGAGGACTTACCACGGATGGAACTTGCAAGACCAGATATTGCGCTGAGTGACTGTGACAGGTGAGTAAACATGAACGTCTAGAATCTTTCTGCACCCTGCTGTAGATTATAAACAATGTATACTTGGGCTACATAAAATTTATAAGACAATATTTTTCTTTCTTCAATAAATTAAGTTTAGCCTACTGTAACTTTTTAACCTTAAAATTGTTTTAATTTTTTAAAACTTTTGACTCTATTGTAATAACAATTTAAAACACACAATGTACAGCTATATAAAAACAGCTTCCTTCCTTTTTTATATCTTTATTATATAAGCTTTTTTATTTAAAGTATTTTATTAGACATATATATTACTTTTGAAAAATTTTTGGTAAGAACTAAGACACTAATACACCCAATTGTCAAGGCCTAACAGGGTCCGAATCATGCATATCACTGACTCCATATCTTGTCCCACTAGAAAGTCTTCAGTGGCCATGATGTGCATAGATCTGCCATCTCCTGTGACAGCAATGTCTTCTGGAATATCTCCTGAAGTGCCTGCCTAAGGCTGTTTACAGTTAACTTTTATATATATAAAAATATACATATATATGTACGATAAGTACATGCTAAAATAACTACTAAAAACTATAGTATAGTAAATATATAATCCTTTATTATCATTTTCAGGTATTATGTACCACAGGTAATTGTGCAATACTTTCATAAAACTGGCAGAGCAGCAGGTCTGTTTACACCAGCATCCACCAACACGTGAGTAATGCGTTATTGTACTGGGACATTATGGTGGCTACTATGTCACTAAGTGATAGGAAATTTTCAGCTTCATTATAATCTTGCAGAGTCACTGTGGTATATGCTCCATTATAATCTTATGGAATCACTGAAATGTCATTATGTGCTACATGACTGTGTTAGAAACTTAGCCGTTTGTCTGTAGTATATATTGTAAATATTTTCTCCCAGTTTATCGGTTGTTTATTGACTTTATTTCTAGTATTTGGCATCATAAAAATTAAATTTTTATGTAGCCAAATTTAGCAATTTTTATTTTATTGCCTCTAGGTTTGAGGCATTGTTAGAAAACCTTTGTTAATGCTGAAATTAAAAAAAGTTTTCCAATGTTTCGTTCATTCCATGTTTGAATGGTTTATTTTATGTACAGATTCCTAAACCATTTGAATTTGCTTTTGTGTGTGGTGAGATATAGACAAACATTTATCCTTTTCCAAGTGGTAAATAGTTGTCTCAGCATCACTTATTATGAAGGACATCTTTGCCCCAGTGATTTGAGATACCACCTTTATCATATATTGAATATACTTATATTTTTGTATGTATTTGAATTGATTTGAGGGCTTTATTTTTTATTTCACTGTTATGCTTGTCTAGTCGTGTACCAGCACCCCTTTGGTTTAACTGGGGTCTTTACAACATGTTTCGGGGCCTGGTAGAGGAGAGCTAGTCTTCCTCATAGCTCTTCTGTCTCAGTGTTTTTTGTTTTTTGAGACAGCGTCTCACTGTCGCCCCCCTTAGAGTACCATACCATCACAGCTCACAGCAGCCTGAAACTCTTGGGCTCCAGTGATTCTCTTGCCTCAGCCTCCCAAGGAGCTGAGACTACAGGTGCCCACCACAACCCCCAGCTATTTTTAGACACACTGTCTCACTCTGGCTCAGGCTGGTCTTGAACCCATGAGTTCAGGCAATCTATCCGTCTCGGCTCCCAGGGTGCTGGGATTACAGGCATGAGCCACTGCGCCTGGCCTTCTTTCTTGGTGTTTTTCTGACTATTCCTGCATATTTGTTTTTCCATGTGTAATTGGTGTCATGTTCACTTTTATTATTTAGTATCAGTAAATAATCACTTTTATTATTTAGTATATAGTAACTTTTACTATTTATTTTTATGTAAATATAATTCACTTGTTTATCACTTTTGTGTCATTTTCTATTACAGAATACACCATAATTTTTGTATGTTATTATTGATAAGGATTTAAATCTTCTAGTTTTTTATTATCATAAACTATACTGTTTTAAACAATCGATAGTATGTCTTTTATTGCTAAAATGCAACTTATCTTCTAAAATGTATGCCTAGACATAGACATAATATATAAACATCTTCAACCATATTAGATAACATGCCAATTTCCTTTCCATAAAAATATATTTCAGTTAATGTTGACATCAGTTCAGAAAGAATGCTTATTAATGATTAACCATATAGATTTTTCTAACTATGTTTTTATAGTTTCTAAAATAATCTTATTGTTTTGCTCTTTAAAATGGTAATGCATAGATGCAAAAAGTGTTCAACAAGAAGAAAACGAAAACTAAACAAAGAACATCAAAGTTCTTTGATGGGAAGAAAACTTGAAAAGACGTTGCAGCAAGGAGGATGAGGCGCTGGGGAAATGATCACATCATGTTCAACATCATTAGCCACTACAGAAATGCGAAGTTAAATCTACAATGGGATCTCACTGCAGTGCTATCATAACAGCTAAACTAAACAATGCTGCCAATGCCAAGTATTGGCAAGGATGCAGAGCAACTGGAACTCTCATACATTCCTGGTGGGAATTAAAAACCGTACATCCACTTTGAAAAATATTTTTGCAGTCTCCTGTAACGTTAAATATGCACATACCTTATAACCCTGCAATCTCTATCCTGGATATTTACATGAGATCAATGAACTGATGTTTATAGCAGCTCTATCAATAATTGCCCCAAACTAGAATTAACCTAAATGTTCTTCCATGGATGAATGGGTAAACAAATTGTATTGTAGTCATACAATGTATCATACTGTGAAATATATACTTGGTCTTTTTTGCCATTTCCTGGCATACAGCTCCTAAAACCCTTAGAATCTCCAAAGAGATGACCATCGTTTGTATGCTAAGGAGATGACTGGTAGCCCTAGATAGCTTTAGAATGGCAGCTGGTCACTAGAAAGACTAAAGCATGATTAGAGGGTTGGAATATTCAGCCTCACCTCCCAATCTCTGGGGAGGGGAAAGGGAGTGAAAGTTGAATTGATCACCAATAATATCAATAATTTAATCAATCATGACTGTGTAATGAAGCCTCCATAAAAGCCCAAAGGACTGATTCATCCCCAAAGTGGGTTTTTAGAGCAAACCTCTACTCTGACAGCTGGAGAGACAGCCTATCCAGAGAGACACAATCAAGATTTTCTTAGCTAACAGAAAGCTGCTGGAGCAGTCATAAACTGGTAGGATCACTGAAATAGACTTTTGATAAATTACTGGTGGCTGTATTAGTCAGGGCTCACCAGAAAAATAGAACTTATACTTTGTATGTATGAACACACACATATCCACACACATATGCACAAACACACACTCAGCCTAGAAATTCAAGTGAGAGCTGATGCAGTCTTTTATCCACAGGCAGTTTGGAGATAGGATTCCTGTCTCCTTGGCTGACCTCAGTTATTTCTTCTAAGGATGGGGCCCACCCACACTATGGGTGAATTTTGCTCAAATTCTACTGATTTAAATGGTATTCACATCTTTAAAAAATACCTTGACAGCAACATCTATGCTGGTATCTGAATAAACAATGGGACACCAGAGCCTAGCCAACTTGACACATAAAATTAAGCATCACACTGAATGTGGTGTAAACAACAATGGATTGTATCCAAAAAATATTGATCTTAATCTTAAGTAGATAAAACTGATTGAATAATCAGATTGTGTTTTTTTCATCTTTTTTGCATAATAACATCTAGTTTATTTTATTCTTTTTTTTACTGGCAAGATTACATAAATAAATATTCAATACAAGAAAAAAAAAAAATGCCTGGGGACCACAGTCTTAGAAGATGCCTCACATTTTCACTGGTTTCCCCTCCAGGAACCCCACCAGATTCTCATGGTAAAGATCTGAAAATATTGTCTCATGATTCTAATGCGAGAATGAGAAGAGTAATTTTTATGGCCTGAATCTTGTCCCTGTCCCCATATTCTCACACACCAAATTCATAGGGTGAAGCCCTAACCTCCAATGTAATGCTGTTTGGTTTTGGGGGCTTTGGGAGATAATCAGAATCTGAAGAATTATGAGAGTGGTACTTTCAGATGAGTTAGTGGAATTCTAAGAAGAAGAAAGACAGATAGCTTCCTCTCTCTGCCATGTGAAGACACAGCAAGGAGGCAGCCATCTGCAAGCCAGGAAGAGAGCCCTCACCAGGAACTGAGTCAGCTGGCATCTGATCATGCATTTATGTTTGGGAAGTTCCTATTGACCTCCCTTCAAACTCACTTGTTCTTTCCTCAGCTTTGTCAAGTCCACAAATGAGCCCTTGAAAGCATTCTTTATTTCTTACTATGTTTTTGCCTTCTAGATTTCTCTTTCATTTTTTTCTTAAAGTTTCAATTTCTTACATTACCCCTCTTTTTGCATGCTGCCTTCTTTTTTTTTAATGAAAGACATAGTTATTTTAACCTCTGTCTGATAATTCCAACTCAATGTGATTCTTGATCTTGGACTTTTCAGTCTCCAGAACTGTGACAAATAAATAAACTGTGTCTGAATTTAAGCCACCCAGTCTATGGCATTTTGCTAGAGCAGCCTGAGCAGAGGAACACAGTAGTCATTGTGAAATATGTCCAAGCTTTCTCCATAAAAAGTTTTGTGCTCCAGAAGAGAAGAAGAGTCTTATCCTATTTAAAGGATAAGGGAAAGAGTCATTGTTCATACTTCAGCCCCCTATAGTCCTTCTGTCTTACCTTAGGACAAAAAATATATCTATATCAACAATGACAAAAACAACAAACCTGTGTGAAGAGACAAACATCAAAATTAGATTGACTGAGATCTGACGTTGATGTTGGAATTATCAGAGAGAGTTAAAATAACTGATTAAAGTGTTGACTTCTTTAATGAAAAATGAAGGCAACATGCAAAAAGATAGGTAATATTAGAAATGGAAACTTTAAAAAAAAGCTGAAAAAAATTTTCAGAAAGGAAAACCATAGCTGACAGAAATGAAGAATGCTTTGGGGGGGGGGGGGGCTCATAGACTTGATACGGCTGAGGAAAGAACAAATGAGCTCAGAAGAAAACGAATGAGAGAATGGAGTGAAAGAAATATTGAAGTAATTGTGGCCAAACAATTTTCAAAATTAATGGTAGACTTCAAACCACCGATCCGAGAAACTTAGAGACCATCAAGCAGAATAAATACCAAATAAAACACACGTAGGCATATTACATACAAACTACAGAAAACCAAGGTCAAAGAGAAAATATGGCGGTGATGATTGTACAACTCTAATAGTTTACTAGATATCATTGAAATTGACCAATTGAAATGGATGGATTTTATGATACATTATATTATACCTCAATCAAGCTGTTTAAAAATGAGTCTGTAACTCAGAGAAGAATCAAGAGCAATTCCTGGTGTCAATGCAGAAAAAAAAAAATGTTTGTCTATATCACTTAATTTTGTCTTAAGCAATGAAGACTCTCAAGAGGTGAATTAAAAACAGAGGCCACATCCTGATGGGGCCCTGGGATAGGCAGCGTATGAGGAGAAATACTAGTCCTTTCTGATTGGGACCCGCTTTGACGTGGATGAAGTAGGTGAAATAAATCAACATTTTGTCTATTGCTCTTCCACAGCCCAACTTAGAATCTGAGTATATTCCAATCATGTGTTTCCCCTCATTTTGAATTTGCTTGTGCATTTACCATTTATTTTTCTACCTGATTGGCACATATTTTAGCTTCCAACTTGTCAAAAATGACACAGGCAAGCTGCCATGGCACAGAATTAGACGCAAAGGATGTGAGAAGTGAAGAGAAGCCTTCGGTGGGACTCATCTCTTTGTTTTAAATGCACATGTATTTTTCTGTTCCTAATCAGTGCTTTCTTCTGTCTTTAAGAGAGAAAAATACACAGCCTCCAGAGTGGAATAGCTTCTCTGGCGTTTTCCCTCCAAAGCAATGCTTATCTGCTGCCTCCTGAAGGTTGCTCATTGGGTTTATCTGTCTTATGCTTTTAACAGTCTCTGATCTGATTATTATTTGCACACCCCTGAAACCTTTTAATCTCCAAGGGGAGGACCTATCATAAAGGCTATTGCTTGAAAGGGACATGATTTTCAAAAAGACATTTATCCTCCCCTGGTAATCAGAACACAAATGCGTCTTTCTTCTTCCCCCTTTAACCTTTGTTGCCATTGGGGAAGTTTTTATCAGGTCTTATTTTCTCTAATCCCATCATTAGCTAGAATAATTTTATTAGGAAAAAACTAGGCAATGAGAGAGAAGAGAATACGTCTTTAGTTTTAGGAATGTGGACATTGATTCCAGGTTTAGTCTTTGGATAAATCATTTCAAGCAGTTTGGTATGGCTGCATAAATACCTATGAAGCAATTGGAAATTGTCTTGATTAGACTTATACCCATGCAATAAAGCAAGCAACACAGGAAAGATTAATGAAATTATTCTGTTGAAATTGATTTAGCCCATCAGAACAAAAGAAGCAAAGGACAAAGAGATTCCTATGATATTGGTTTGGTAAGTTCTTGCAGTGAACCATTCCCCAAAGGCTGATTCGTAGGCCCACTTGCCTTCTAATTACCTGCTCAGAATAAACTCATCCTCAGAGAAATGTGAATGAAAGATTTTCTCATCCTTGTTTTGACAGCAGGAAAAAGAAATGGGATGGACAAAGTATTACTGGGTTCAATCCAGGGATTATACTTAACAAGAGAGAAGTTCCTACAAGAAGAAAAAAAAGAACTGTAAACTACTTCAAGGGTTTCAGTAGTATTGATGTGTGAATAATAATAAAAAAAAAAATCCCTACACTGTGAGCAAGTTTGCTTGTTCATTTTATCTCTCTATTTGGAACCATTCTACATCTCTTACCAATGGTACAAACTTTAAAACCCAAGATTAAACATCCTAGAAATATCCATGGATCTACAGATGTGCTTACTGTGCCTACAGATGTGCTTACTCTGGAAAGTATACTTCCATTGCATGTTTAAGGCAAATTGATGACATAATCCTTAGATTTGCTTGCACAGGTTTTCGAAGTTACACAATATTGCCAAAACATACTTTAAAAATGTAATGTAGGTAAACACCTTAGCATTGAGTAGATGCCAAATGAAAAGAACAACAAAATACAAAATAAAACAGTATCTTCCCTAGTCACAATTTCGAAAGGAATTGTACTGAGCAATTTTACCTGTACCATGATTTGTAATAACACTGAAGAGTAATTCTAACTGTTACTTGGGGGCAAGTTACATAGTGTTTGGGGGATCTGAATTTCTTCACCTTTAAAGTGGTTATAATAATTTCCAACCTTTTCGATTGCCCTGTATAATGTGCTTTTGTATATAAAGCATGCCCATGAGTTTGACCGAAACTTTTAGAAAAAAAAAAATCTTTCATTTTAATTTCTTTAATTTAACAACTACTGGATTTATATTTAGGTACTTCTTTTTCATAGTGTAAAGGATTTTTTGCATTTGTGAGCATTCAGCTAGATTGCTGGTTCCCACCTAAATTGTATGAAGAGAAACAAGTCACTCCCATTGGCTGAAAATGCTCTCGTACCAAGTTCACTATAAGTCTGATAAAACAAGTTACTATATTCCAGGGTATTATTTTGCATCCAGATGTTGTTATTGCTTTCTAGAGTTACACTTTTAATGTATAATGGATTTAATGGATAAGCATAAATAAAAGAGTTAATAACATCTATTTAGATATGGAACTAGTACTACCCATGTATAATGTGCATCTTTATTTTCCCACAAAAATGTGGGGAACAAGTACACATTATACGTTGCAAAATACAGTAAATTAAAGAACATATTTAAATGTAAAGCATGGCTTTGGATATATAAACTACGTTCTTTACTTCAATTTTCTGTATGTCGGTTTATCATATTGCAAACTGGAATTGTTTTTACAACCTTTCTTAAAGTATTATGAGGTAAGAGCATGACAAATAATGAGAAAGTATTGATAAAATCACTAGTGGACACATTGAGTGTAATAGATTGCAAGTTACTTTCCTGTCCAGTAGCTCTGGCGTCTGAGTTCTGTCATATGAAGATGATGAAATGAAGAAAACATCTGGACAGTTTCTTTCCCTTCTTTTGGTGAAGGAGCGACAAATGGTGAAATGGTGACACTAGTGCTTTTAGTTTGACCATGTTGTCAAGCTAATCACATTGTACAATCCTCATTTGGTTTGCTCACAGCATGGTCCAAAATCAAAGACCTAACTTCTCTAAACCTAAGACGATGTTACTAACCAAAGTAACTCACCTGGCACAGCAAACCAGATGCTGACACTGAGAGTGGCAGTGGGAGAAAGAGGCATTTGATTGCTTGGTACCTGTAAGGAGAACAAACAATCAATGCTTAAGACACAAACTCCAGCTGACTTACAGGCAAGGGTTTTTAAAGGGAGGAGTGCATTTCAAGAAGGTAGAAGTTACAGGCAAAATTGTGAATCAGTGTTTGGAGGTTATTCATTGGTTTGGTCCCCAAAGGCAGGATATCTTAAAGTGAGGGCTTACGGGTTACAGGTGAATTTAGATTCTTTGATTAGTGTAAAGGAATGTTAAGGTGGGTGTGACTTTCTCCAGGTCCCTCAGGGAGAAACTTAGACAAAGAATGGCAGAGTTCAGTCCTTAGTTTCCCCTATCTGCATTTTCCATCTGGTAGAGATTCTAAAAAACGTCAAGGATGTATGTTCTTGAACAAATGTTAACATTTAGGTTCCATAGGGAAATGCAATACCTTACGACTCTGGCTTGCTTGGAATTATTATTACCATCTTGCTTATCCTGTTGTTCATTTGCCTATCAAGGCTAGCTAAGTGCTCAGAATTTCCCTGGAAGGGATTCAAGATTTTCCCTTGGTTTGCATGCTTGGAGGTTGCCACCACAGACCTCTAAGAGGGGCCCTGCTTCATTTCAACTATGTGGATTTTAAAAAGACAAAGAAGTACCTAGCAGGCATGCGTGTATTTGTAAACAGCCCTGGGAGTGTCCGTACCACACGGGCTAGTAAGGCAGAGAAACAGTGTTACAAAATGAGGGTATTGGACTTGCTGTGCACATTTTGAGGACAGCAACAAGGAACTGTTCTTTGTCCTGGGTTGGTTCTTTCCTCTCTTTATGAAGTCATCATGACCACAGGTCGCCTGATCATCAACTGGTTGAGAGAATCTATCACCGGCCTGCAGATATTTTGAGCTTATCTATCCCAATTTTTTCATCATGTTGTGTTTCTACTCATCCAACACTGAGGTGTATCTATGCACTCTAACTCAATCGTGTCGTTCATTCACCACCCAGTGTTCTTTCTGTATATGCCAAGACACAGTCTGTGGTGCTAGATAGTTCCATCTGAGTTTCTCATCATGGGCTGCAATAACCCTCATCATACTTTGGATCGTAACCCTATGTGCTTTTACCGCTCCAGAAAATCTTTTAGGTATGACTTGTAGCCCAGGAAAAACAACTGTTAATAGTTTTTCTTCTTTAATTAATCAAGGATGTTCCAAGTGATCGACTAGATTCAGTATTCATGGAGTGATGTTGCACATATGTACCATAAACCAGGAAGATAAATATGAATTATAGACCTTACCTCATCCAACTGGTGCTTTCTGAGAAAATAATTAGTGTGTTACATGTACGATTATTTTTTCTCTTTTGTTCTTTCTTAACAATTCATTCTGGCTCTTGTTCTTAGTGTGAAGTTGCTAATGAAACACTTCCTTATACAGCATAGCTAGTCTCTATCTTGACTAATGATTATCATCTATTTCCTCATGTTAAGTTTGTCTATCTTGTAAAGACCAAACCTTAAAGCATTATTCGTTATAATAAATAATTTGGGGGGATAAAGTCAAAATCTTTATGAACTCAAACTCTGACTCAGGTCTGTGTGAGGTGTAGTAATAATTAGGAAACGCTTGCTTGCTGAATTGGTACCAAACTTTCATAACAGGCAGCAGCCAATAGTCTAGACATTTGATGAATTTAGCAGAGACCAAGAAGAAGATTAATTACGTGTTCTCCAAAACAAACTGCTAAAGCATTATTCATTTGACAAAACCAAACAATAAATGTTTCGCTGAAAAGTGCCTGTGATAAATAGTAAGAAGAGGATTGGAAAGTGTCTGCTGATGAGCTAATAGTCTCTCTTCCTACTTTAGCTTTCATTAAACTGTGAGAGACTCCTGGTAGCCCTAGTGACTAAGACACAGTAGAGGCCCCATAAAAGACCACTGAGTGTTTAAGGGGCAGCACATCTTTAATCCAAAGATGTTAGACTACCATATGTTCATCTTCAGCCATCTAGAAGGTATGTAGGTATGTCAGTGTTTGAGGCTTTAAACATAACAGTTCCTTTAGTTCCAAAGTATCTCCAGACTATGCTAACTGTGTAAAATATAGAAATAAAAATTGAGGAATGTTAAGCCTTTAAGGAGTAGGTCATTGATCTCTTTCTTCTTGTGGCCAGGAGGACAGCAAAAAGGAAATTAATTTCATGGTTGATAATGATGAAAGTTTCACTTAACTTTTAGAGTAGGATTCCAGGTAAAGTGTAGGACAGTTAGTTCAACTTGAATTTCAGATAAGCAAGAAATAATTTTTTTAAGATAAGTATGTCTCATATTGGGGGCATACTTATCCCCCAAATAGTATTTGTTGTTTATCTGAAATTCAAACTGAAGCAGGCATCCCGTATTCTCTCTGTGGGGGGCGGGGGTATATGTTCGTGTGTTTGCTAAATCTGCCAAACCTACACTTCAGGCCACTTTTTAAATAGCAGAATTGTTCAAATTGGTTTCCCCTTTTGCATACTGTGCATTGTGAAGATGGTTCAGGGTATAATAAGCTTCAGCATCGGAGGTGAATAAGAGCTCAGAAGATCGTCAGGGGGGCAAGCAAGGCCCTTGGATGATCATAATTCACTACAAAAGATTATTTGTTCAACATGTGGGAACAGAAGTATTTACTTGTGTTTGTTGGGGGCAGCATGACGCCGTGTTTTACAACCTAGGCTTTGAAGTCTGGCCAGCGTGGCAACCTGGGAGCACCACTACTCTGGACGAGGAGCTTGAGTCCAGCGTGACTCTTCCTCATGTGACAGAGGAGGACCAGTGGAGAGCTACCTCACAGAGTTGTTTTCTCTATTTTTGTAAATAGTCTTTCAGGTATACTAGAATATATTCATCCTTGTTCACATTTTTCCCTGTCTTTCAGCAGAAAAGAATATAATGATAAACAGCAAAGAAAAAGTTTGTGAATAATGGTATTTATTGTGCTAGTTTTTCTTGGATGTCATTTCAGAGAAAAGTAGTGATTGATCGTCAACCCATGGTATCCATAGGTTCTGCATCCCTGTATTCAACCAAGTCAGATCAACAACATTTGGAAAAAAGCCTACGTGGGGTGGCTCATGTCTATAATCCTAGCACTGTGAGGCCAAGGCAAGAGGATTCCCTTGAAACCAGGAGATTAAGGCCAGCCTGGACAATACACTGGGACCCTTGTCGCTACAAAATATTAAAAAACTTATCTGGACACAGTGGCATGTACCTGTAGTCTCACCTACTGGTGAGGCTGAGGCAGGAGGATAGCTTGAGCCCAGGAGGTCAAGTCTGTAGTGATCTATGATCATGCCATTGCCCTCCAGCCTGGGAAACAGATTAAGTAGTAGTTTCTTAAAAAAAAAAAAAAAGAAAGAAAGAAAGAAAAGGAAAAGAAATATCCAGGAACAAAATTGCATTGGTCCTAAACATGTACAGATTTTTGTCTTACAATTATTCCTTAAATAGTACATAGAACAACTAGTTACATAATGTTCACATTGTATTAGGTATTATAAATAATCTAGAGATCATTCAAAGTATACCAAAATGTGTGGAAGAATATTCATAGGTTAAATGAAAAAACTGTACCATTTTATATAAGGGACTTGAACATCCTTGAATTTTGGTATCCCTGGGGGCCCTGGAACCAATTCCCCATGGATACCAGAGGATGACTACATATATGGGAAGAAAATGATACCTTCCCCTTCTACACTGAAAATAACATTCATCTCCAGTCTAACCTTAGGTGTGTGGATACCAACCCCTAGTTGCTTGGACATAAGTAAGCCTGGGCTCTGGTACCCCACATCCCTCTGATTTTCTCTTCTATATTTGTGAGCAAAAACATTTCTTTTTCTTGTTTTTGTTTGGTTTGATTTGGTCAAATGACAAAAGTCCTATCATTTAGCTGTAAGTTTGGCAGCATGAAGCCCAGCTCAAGTATCTCAGCAATTTGTGATATTAGCAGATGCTGGGGGCCAGGCACAGAGGCTCCCCATCTGGAATCTTGGCACTCTGGGAGGCCAAGATGGGTGGATTTCTGGAGCTCAGGAGTTTGAGACCATCCTGAACAAGAGTGAGACTCCATCACTACTAAAACTAGAAACACTAGCTGAGCATCATAATGGGCTCCTGTAGTTCCAGCTACTCAGGAGGCTGAGGCAAGAGAAACTCTTGAGCCCAAGTGGTTGAGGTTGCTGTGAGCTATGATTCCACTGAATTCTACCCAGGGAGACAGAGGGAGAGTTTGTTTAAAAAAAAAAAAAAAAAAAAAAAAAATAAGAAGGTGCTATGTATCAAATTTATTAGTTTTTTTTTTTTTTTTCGAGTTACAAACATATAATGGTTTAGAGAGTTGCAGCATTGGAATGGGGTACTGAATTGGGACTATGAGTATTTATGTGCTTTATAAAACTCCCCAGGTGATTCTAATTTGACCCGATTCTTCATCCTTCCCCAACCATTCCACAGATATGATACTGCCTCCTGATCAACATGAAATAGAGTACCTTAAAGAAATCAAATTTAGAATCAACCTATGATCTACTATTTAATATTCTGTGTAGCCCAAACCCTTACTTAACAGATTTAGAATAGAATCCTTCACCCACTTGAGCTGATCTAATTCCTAGTTCTACTGTTGACAGGTCTATGGCACATGACGTGCCAAGGCTGAGCGCCGAATAGCAGTAGCAGATCTCACTGAAAATCTAATTTAAGGGACAGCAATAGTGATGCTCCAGTTAAAGTGGCTGAGGCCATGGTGAGCTAACCTCTATTTTTCATCCCCTAATAATTTTATCAGAAAAAAAAAATACCTTTGGCTATATAATTTATCTTGCTTAGTTTTGGCTCGAAAATGAGTTTTAGAGAGAAAGACTTCAGTGAAATTCTCTGTTTCAAGTTATGCTGCTGTGACCAGCTGAATGTACTTTGTTTCAGAGTGTTGCTGCAGAATTTGCTCCAGAATAAATGTGTGTCACAACCTATGTGACTTGATGTTAGCACAAGAATGGGGCTACATTGGTATTGACATCAAGTCACGTTTGGACATTCTAATGTGGGCGTGATGAATGATTAATGAAATTGTAATAATATATTTTTTGGCTCCTGAATTGCTTAACGCATGATATATGACCTAATGAATCTTTCCCTCTGCACCAAAAAATAGATGAATAGTGAATGCTTCCTCCTTAATTCAATCATGATGCCTTCAATACAGAGGGCACAAGTAATTTACTGAAGAGCACAGTATAATCATTGTAAAGTCCAGTAGTTCAGCCTGGAATTTTCCCAAATAGGAAAGAAGGCAGACTTTAAAAATATATTTTTGTCTCAGAATCACAATTTAGGCTTTTAGGTTGAATAGCTTGTGAGCTCCTCAGAGGCAAAATGCAAGTCATACTAGATAAAAACCATGTACATAAATAAAAAACAAACACCAAAAAAATAAGCTAGATCCTTGACTTGCTATTATCAACTCTGTTTCAAAAAGGAAGACCTAGGCTTGGTGAGGTGACTCACACTTGTAATCCTAGCACTCTGGGAGATGAAGGTGAGTGCATTGCTTGACCTTAGGTGTTTGAGGCCAGCCTGAGCAAGAGTGAGCCCTGTTTCTACTACAAATAGAAAAAATTAGCCACTCATTGTGGCACATGCCTGTAGTCCTAGCTACTTGGGAGGCTGAGGCAGGAGGATCACTTAAGCCCAGGAGTTTGAGGTTGCTGTTACCGAGGCTGATGTGAGGACATTCTAGCTGTGGGGCAACACAGTTAGACTCTGTTTCAAAACAACCAACCAAAAGTGAAATAAATAAACACAAATACACATGGGAAGACCTAGAGATTCTTTGCAATTTTTTTGTTCCCTAAAGAGAATTTGATAATTTCTGGAGTAAGGTACCAAGATTAGAATTTGGAAGGAAATATTCTTGAATGCCTATTAATCAGTAAAGTTTCAAATATTTTTATGTCAATTAAGTGTTAGATAGAAGCTACCTTATGAAAATCCTATCACAAAGAGCCAGATAATTACATTTCTTATGTTCATTTTAATTGTTTTTACTTTTTTGTGTTAAGATTTATAATTATTGCCAGGTGTGGTGGCTCATGCCTATAACCCGAGCATTTTGGGAAGCCAAGGTGGGTTGATTACTTGAGCCCAAGAGTTTGAATTTGCTGTGAGCACCTCAGCATTCTACTAAGGGCTACAGAGTGAGACTCTGCCTCAAAAAAAGAAAAGAAAAGAAAAGGAAAAGATCTATAATTATTGTTTTAAGCATTTATCTTTTAGATCATAAAAGGAAAAAATATTACAAGCCCTAAATGCAATGATTATGGATTTAGTATTTACCAGGTGGCTACCTTTACTAACGTGTGTTTGTTGTACAAGTAGGAAGCATAAGATGTGGTGTTGTCCTTCAGACATGGTGAAATGCCCCAGGCCAATTAGCCAGTCTACCATCTCACATAGTTACTCTTTTGTGTCTAGACTTATTCATCCTACACATCTGCAACTTTGCACCTATTTACTCACATTTCTCTGTTTCTTACCCACCCCTTCATGGATTATGGTATGGACAACAACCCCTAGTTGCTGGAACATAAACAATCCTGGGCTATTGGTGTCCCACTTCTGGGTTGTGGATAATTATCCATCCTCTGTTTCCATATATTTGCCTCTTCTGTGTTTTAGATTTTAGATACAAGTGAGATCAAGCAACTTTTTTTCTCTCAATGTCTTGACTATTTCACTTAGCCAAATGGAATTCAGATAAATCCATATTTTCACAAATATCAGGGTCTCCTTTTTTTAAGGCTGAAATATTCATACACACACACCTACACACATTTTCTTTATCGGTTCACCCATCCATGAACACTTAGGTTGTTTTTCTCTCTCATCTATTATAAGTAAAGCTACAATATTGTAAATAAAGTTACAATATAGCTTTATTTATATTGTAAATAAATAAAGTTCACTTCATGCCAAATGAACATGGCAAGGAAGAATTATCTCTACAAGGTGCTAATTTCATTTCTTCTGAGTATATACCTAAAAGTGGATCATATGGTGGGTTTTACCTTCGTTTTCTTGAGGGCCTCCACGATGTTTTCCATAATGACTATGCAAATTTACTTTCTTATCAGCAGCAAATGAGGGTTTGCTTTTCTCTACATCCTCATCAACTGTTATATCTCTTGTCTTTTTGATAATAGCCATCCTAACAAGTGTAAAGTGAAACCTCATTGTCCTTTTAACTTGCATTTCCCTGATGATTAATGATGTTGAGCACATTTACCTATACCTGTTGGTATTTTTATGACTTCTTTGGATAAATTCCTATTCAAGTTTTTTGCTCATTTTAATTTTTTAAATTAATACTTAAAGTTATTATTTTTAATATAATATTTTGCTATATTTCTCAATTATATTAATATTTTGGATACTAACTACTTATCAGATATATGATTTTCAAATATTTTCTCTGATAATTTCCTTTGTTTGGCAAAAGCTTTTTACTGTGCATTTCTGTTCATTTATTTTTTGCTTCTGTTGACTGAGCGATTAATATAGTATCCAAAATATCACTGGTCAGAACAATGATGTGTAGAAAACATAAGTTTTCTTCTAGGAGTTTTATGATTTCAGGTCTTACATTTAAATCTTTAAGTTATTTTAAGTACATTTTTGTGTATGGTAAAAGATGTTTCCAACTTTATTCTTTTGTGTGTGGATATACAATTTTCCAAGCACTATCTATTGAACAGACTATTCTTTCCCAACTTTGTCTTCCTGACGGACTTGTTGAAAATTAGTTGACTGTACACACTTAGTACATGTAGGGTTTGTTCCTGGATTCTATATTCCATTGGTTTTTATGTGTCTGTTATTAAGCCACTATGATACTGTTTTGATTATAATAGCTCTGTATATAGCTCTTTCATATTTTGAAATCAGAAAGTAAGATGCCTCCTGCTTTGTTTTTCTTTCTCAAGATTACTCTAGTTGGGGTCTTTTTTTTATTAAATCATAGCTGTGTACATTAATGCAATCATGGGGCACCATTTGACATATTTTCATCACACTGGTTAACATAGCCTTCCTGGCATTTTCTTAGTTGTTGTGTTAAGACATTTATATTCTACATTTACTAAGTTTCACATATACCCTTGTAAGATGCACTGCAGGTGTAATCCCACCAATCACCCTCCCTCCCCCATCCTCCCCTCCCTCCCCTTCCTTTTCCCCTTCCCCATATTCTTTGGTTATAACTGAGTTATAACTTTCATACAAAGGCATAAATTAGTTTCATAGTAGGGCTGAGTACACTGGATACTTTTTCTTCCATTCTTGAGATACTTTACTAAGCTCAGCTGGTAGAGTGGAGGACTGTAGACTGGACACGTGGCTGCTGACATTCTAGTTGGGGTCTCTTGTGATTCTATCCAAATTTTAGAATTTTTTTTCTAACTGAAAAAATGCAATCAGAATTCTGATAGGGAGTGTGCCTAACATATTGTTTTGGGTAGCATAGATAATTTAAAAATATTAATACTTAAAAAATATTAGTACATGAACATGGAATATCTTTATTTGTATTTTCTTCGATTTATTTCATTAGTGTTTTATAGTTTACAGTAAAATAGCAATTAAAAATCTCCAACAAAGAAAATCCCAGGACCAGATGGCTTCATGTTTAAATTCTACCAAACATTAAAAGAGGAATTAATACCGATCCTTTTAAAACTCTTCCAAAGAATAGAAGCAGAGGAATACTTTCAAACTCAGTTTATGAGGCCAGCATCACTCTAAAACCAAAGCCATACAAGATAAGAAACCTATAGGGTGATACCTTTATTGAATATAGATGCAAAAATCTTCAATAAAATACTTGCAAACCAAATTCAATGGCACATCAAAACGATTGGACCTCATGACCAAGTGGACTTGATCCCTGAGATGAAAAGCTGATTTAGCATAAGCAAATTAATGTGCTATATTACACTAACAGAATGAGAGATAAAAACCACATGATTATCTCAGTAGATGCAGAAAAAGCATCTGACAAAATGCAATATCCTCTCAATAATATGTGTATAGAATGACATTTACATACTGAAGGTCTTTTATGAAAAACTCACAGTTAACTTCATAATTAATGAAGAGAAATGGAAATATTTTCTTCTAAGATCCAGCATAAGAAAAGGATGTCTATGCTCACCATTTCTATTCCATTGTACTGGAAGACCACAAGAGTTATCAGACAAGAAAAAGAAATAAACGTTATCTAAATCAGAAAGAAGTAAAATTATCCTTGTTTGCAAGTGACATAGTCTTATATAGAGAAAATATTAAAGACTCTACCAAAAGGCTCTCAGAACTGGCACAGTGGCTCATGCCTATAATCTTAGCTCTAGGAGGCTGAAGTGGGTGAATTGCATGAATTTAGGAGTTTGAGACTAGCCTAATCATCTAGAGCGTGAACAAGATCTCTGCTTTATACATAGCAGGAAAATTAGCCAGACCCTGTGGCTGATGCTTGTAGTCTCAGCTACTAGGGAAGCTAAGGCATGCAGATCTCTAGAGCCTGAGAATTTGAAGTTGCTGTGAGCTATGATGACACCACACCCCTCAACCCTAAGGTGACAGTGTGAGACTTGGTCTCAAAAAATAAATAAATAAATAAACTGTAAAGGAATGCTATAGATTTGCAAGATACAAAATCAACATTCAAAAACAAAGTGTTTCTGTATACTAATAAAGATCTATCCCAAAAAGAAATCAGGAAACAATCCAATATATTATTTTCTATTCAAAAATAATAAAATACTTAGGAATGAATTTAATCTGGGAGACAGTTCAAATCAATTTTCAAAAACAATGGAAAGTAGAAGGGCACATTATCATGCTTCTATTTTCACTTTTTGATCTTTATAAATTCTACAGTGATTGGGCTGATGGATGTAGACGTAGGCAGAGGAAGAGACTAGGCAGCAAGTTCTCTAAAGCAACCCCCCACCCCACCCCCAAAAAAGAAAGAAATGGAAAAAGGTTCTTTGCCCTAGTATCTCCCAATTTGCCTTGCTGCTCATCCTACCCCAGGAACTTCGGACTCCACCCCCTCCCCCAGTGCTTCCTTAGCCTAGGCCTCCACTTCCCCTTCACTTTAATTCTTCAATGCCGGAAAATATTCTGGTTTTATAGTAACATACTTAACAAATTACATTAGATAGAATATAATAGAATTGCATGAGATTAGATTATGCTTGAACATTTTGTGTTTGAATAATTTTGCTTCTAACTTCACTTTACAAAATTCTAGAAAAGTAAATACAGAAGAACCTCTATGCTTTACCATGTGCCTACATTGGCCACCTCTTTCAATTAGCCAATTTTCTTTTCTTTCTTATTATTATTTTTTTTTTGTTGAGACAGGGTCCCACCCTATGCCCCTGAGCAGAGTGCAGTGGGCGTGGTAGCTCACCACAACCTCAGACTCGGGCTGCGGGCACCCCGCTGCCTCAGCCTCTGGAAGCCGCTGGGATTACAGGTGCTTGCCACCACGCCCGGCTGGGTTTTTCCATTTTTTTCATGAGTCGGGGTCTCACTGTCACTCAGGTGAGTCTCGAACTCCTGAGCTCAAGCAATTCTCCCTCCTCAGCCTCCCACAGTGCTGGGATTACAGGTGTGAGCCACCGCGCTGGGCTAATTAGCCAATTTTCATAGACCTGACATGCACCACATGTATGTGTTAGTACAGCAGGCCTAGTTCCTTATGTTGACCACTTGCATATGGTTTCCAGCTTGTTACAGTCCCTTGGGTGGTCAACTTACAGAGGTTCTACTGTATATTTCTTTGTAGTATAAATTAGTCATTCATTTCTCAGTTGCAAACAATGAGTCTAGAATCAAATCATTTTGTTTTGAATTATTGAATAATCTCCAACTCGTTTTTGTCATCTGGAGTCCTTTAAAGGTTAGCTTAGTGTAAGAGACAGAGGAGGCATTGCCAGCCTGCTATTATTATCAGTTGAGAAACTTAAATGAAATCTGAGTCTATGAGAAGGGGCTGTAACAGGAGAGGAGGAGGTACAGCCCAGGATGACAGGGTCCTGGACTCAAGCGAGAATTCTAGTGATGGTTCTTATTCGCCCCTTCCTCCCTCCCTCCCTCCCTCTCTCTCTTTCTTTCTTTTTCTTTTTTAGAGATAGAGTCTCACTTTGTTACCCTTGGTAGAGTGCTGTGGCATCACACAGCTCACAGCAACCTCCAACTCCTGGGCTTAGGCAATTCTCTTGCCCCTGCCACAACACCCAGCTATTTTTTGTTGTTGCAGTTTGGCCAGGGCTGGATTTGAACCCACCACCCTAGGTATATGGGGCTGGCACCCTACCTACTAAGCCATAGGCACCACCCTGCCACTTACTTTCATGCCTGGAATCATCTCACTGCAATAAATTCAGGAAAACCAAGATCCCAAAGGGCATAAAAAATACTAATGAAGAATACTAATTAAAACGCCAAGCATTCGTATCACTGCATATGAGGTTTGATGTCTCCCTATTCTACTTGCTATTAATTCCCAATGGCCCAGTGTGTGATGAGCACTGAGCAAGGAGGTAATGAAAGGAGAAAAAAATTAAAAGAACATCAGCTTTATTTTGAACAGTCATGTGATAAAGAGAAGGGAAAGTAAAATGGTAGAAACAATAAAATACTGTGAGAGCATTGAAGAGAGCCATGATTTCTGCTTGCTAGGTCTCACGAAGAATAAGCTATTAATTCAGTCAAATTTCATAAATCTTTTCGGATGCCAATTATATGCCAGACTGTGCCAGGCTAACGCTCCTGCAGTGATTTCATAGCCTACAGCAGACAAGGACAGGGAAGCAGGCCTCCAGCTCAGGAGAGCAGTGGCCATCTTCAGGAACTACGAGTTAGCATTCCTGCATTGTAAATTGAAGCAAGGGGAAATGATTGGAAATGTGGGTATGGACTAGATCAAAGTGGTGATCTGTGAATATAAATGTGACGGACATTAACACTGCTCTGTGTTACATTTAAGATAGGGTATTTCTAGTGATAGAGGGACTCCAAAATATTCATTCATTCTCCTACCACAAGAGGTTCATAGTATATCATTATACATATGATACATTCTAACTCAGTTTCTCTTGCTGAATTCTAAGTTCCTTCAAGGCAATCAATGTATCTTGATATACACTTCATCATGGTAGGCGTTCAGTAAAGGCTCTTTGAGCTTTATTCTTTATGAACACAACTTATTTTGGAGGAAAAATATATTTAATGCAGACCAACTGCTTCCTAATCTGTTGTTTCTAAAATAAGTAGGTATTTGCCATATTCAAATATGCTTATTTCTCTCAACCAGTTTTTACTGCAGTTACAACCTTAATTGGAAGTTTAAGTATTCCCTATAATACTAAAACTAATAGTAAACAACAATTAAAATAAGTAATAAACAGTAAATAGTTTTATATTATTAAATAGTCCCTTTTTTAAAGGAAGGTTTGGTGGCATGTTTATATGTTATTTTCAGGTAAAACTACCCTAAATTGTTTTATCTACTGCATACTTTTTGTAAGGAATTCTAACACCAGAATATCTACAGGAAATCCAAAGGATGCAGTTTCCTTTCTCATGAATTAATAATTCTTACTTTGAATCAGTCATGATTCAGGCAGTTAAAAATCAGAAGCGGCTACTGCGCTAAGTTATGCCCACCAGGTTACCTGAGATACTAAAATCTTGACCCTGACACTCGTTTAGCTGCTGGTGTACTTCTTAGGTTCCCAGGGAATAAATGCAGAACCTCACATGACCCAGAGGCATGCTGTCTGTACTCACCCGAATTTCATCCCTGAATCCCTGGCTGGTCCTCTACCCTGTCGAGCTGCATTATTATGTGGGTGTTTTCCAAATGTTCATTTTGTTAAGGGAAGACACGAAGAGTCTAGGCCATTTCTTTATTTTTCTGGACCCCTCCCTGGTCACACGCTGCTTTTTAAAAGCAGAGGTGTTCCTACTATACTAGCCACCTAGGAGAGAAGGGAGAGGGGAGTTATAGAAGAGCAATTTCTGCAGAGGTGACCCCAGTCCTGTGCTATTTATAACTGATTTCTCCTCTAAAAGCTACACAGCCTACTTGTATGTTCCTGACACATATTCTTCTCTTGAAGTGACAACAGTCCTTGGTTTATCCTTAGAAATTAAAGAATGTGACCAACTCAAATCTACTGAGAATCTGTGTCACAGCTGGAAGGAACTTCCAAGATGGTTCCTGTCCTTGGCTTTTCCTGTTGTCCCGGAGGAAAGTAGTAGCCCATCAGGACCATCAAGTAGACCAGTGAAGGAATCTTCTGAGGAGAGCACAGGGAGGAACCCGATAGGATCTTGGCAGGGAAACAGGGGACTGTTATACAAGGCCACCCACTGTCAGTGCTAAGCAGGAAATGTTGATGCACAGCCTGGCACAGAGCTGGCTGGGGATACGGGAGGATGGGAGTGAATTACTGCTTTAAGCAACCCTCTCCACTGAGAGATGAGAAAACTGAGACCCAGAAATCTTAAGAGATTTATTCACATCCCACAGATAGTTAGTGATAGACTCCAGTCTAGAGATTGCGAATCTTAACTCCTTAAATGGTTTTACCACACTCTACCACACCCTTATTAAATGCATATTTTGTATAAAATTTTTCTGTGCTCAGTTAAAATGAGTGAGAAAGCAAAAAGAGAGGATGGAAAAAGAATGGAAGGAAAGAGGGAGGAGGAAAGGAAGGGCAGCAAGGAAACACCACCTTCAAAATATTATGGAGCAAAGCAGAGGGCATGGCCCAGAATAAGCTGGGAGCAGAATTCAGATTGAGTGATGGATTTGAGTGCTGCCTTGCAGTGACCGGGCTCTGAAAACAAACACTGGAGAAACTGGAAGACCCACAACTCAAAATGGAATTTCAGGAAAAATCTTACTTTTCCATTGTTATTGGAGGCATGAGATTGCCTTGTAGTAGAACAATCTGTTATTTATGTCAGTGTGTTTTATTCTCTGGGCCTGCGGTCCTCAACCCCTGGGCCATAGACTGGTGGTGGTCTGCGGCCTGTCCAGAGCCAGCCAGGAAGCTTCATCTGTACTGACAGGGGCTCCCCAACGCTGGCATCACCACCTGAGCTCGGCCTTAGGACTCTCTTGGAGCATGAACCCATTGTAAACTGCATGCAGGAATCTAGCTTCAGCCCTCCCTATGAGAATTTAATGTCTGATGATCCGAGGGGAAGATGTAATGTGCCTGAATCATCCTGAAACCGCCATCCCCTCCCCTTCTCCCACCCCCAACCACAGTCAGAGCAAAAATTGTCTTCCATGAAACAAGTCCCTGATGTCAAGAAGGTTGGGTGCTACTGTCCTAGGAATTCTTTCTCCCAAGTGGCTGCCACCCACTAGACCACCACCAAGATTATTAACCCATGTCCCTTTAGTAGAACTGTCAAAATTCCAAGGACAGAGCTTCCTTTCTTTCCCCCTTAAATTCTTACTCCTATTAAAATGTAAATAATAGTCTAAGGGAGGCACCTGAGGGAAGTTTCCATAGGAGCAGAATGGGTTTGCTAAGAGCAGTGGCACTCGGCTTCCTCAAGGTCTTACTGTTCTCTCTTCTTTTGACCTTTTGAATCTCTGTGGGTTAAAATAGGCCCCCCCCTTTTCTGGCTTAAACTTGTCAGATTCTATTCTTTTAAAGGGAAGAACAACTTGGCATATGTCATCTTGAAGGATTAAAGAGACTAAAGTTACACAACCGCTGAGATTTTTATAGAAAACTCTACATTTAAAGAGATAGTTCTATTGTTTTGGAATGTCTTGGGTTGTCTTTTTTTGTTTGTTTGTTTTAATGCGATAACTCTATTCTTTCATTCCTTTAGTTCAACTAATAACTCCAGTGCTAGAAAAGGAAGAATTGATTTTGGCTACCTGGAAAAAACACTCTGATATTCATTTTAAGTGTATAAATTGATATCCAGTGTAAAATCCTGATTATACTTTCCGGTGAACTCCGGAGTGGGAAATTTATGCCTAAAATGGGATTGTTTTCACTTGAAAGGGTTTTGCTCCACTTCTTTGGTATCTGCAAAACAACATTTCTTCTTTACCACTCTGTAGTTAAACTTCAAGGTTACTCTTCTCATTTCCCCAAGTTCTTCTGAATAACGTACTTGATTTGAAACAGGCGCGTAGAGTGGTGCAGTAGCTGAGTGTGGACATTAGAGAATGTTGTTGACGAATTCTCCATTACAGTTACTGTGAATCAGCAAATATATTTCTGATAGTGATCCTTAAATCTAAAGTGAATGTTGGAGAAATTAAATACCATTAATAATTCAGCAAGTAGAAAGTATAATTTTATCCTTTATAAAATGACATGCTGACATTGCTGTATTTAGAAAAGCTCAGTTAAACAGATACAATCACAGAGAGTCTGAATTTAAGGGAATGATACATCTTTTTACCTTTAGAAAAGATATCCTTAATTCATTTTTCCCCTAAGAGAAAATGATATTTCTTATAATGGATATAGTAAAGAGTCTGTTAGAGATTTAAAATTAAACATATAACTTTGGAGTTATTGTATCCATCTATATGCTCCTTACTGTGTTTTCAGAAAAGAAAAAAAAAAAGAATACTAATTACTTGGAACAAAGAGTGTGTGTGTGTATTATTTTTTTTCCCTAACAGATCTCTATTTAATGTGAAGCCTAGTCCAGAAGAAGTTTATAAAAATATTTGTTGGATAACCATCCTAATTCCCCTTTTACTTGAGAGAAGTTTTGATAAAGGGATCTCTGTGTTTAACTGAATAAAGAAAGCATGATTGTCCAATGTCTCTTACCCAATTTTTCTTTCACTTGATATACAGGTATTTTCCTTTATTTCCTGAAGTCTCTCCTATTAAAAAGGTGAGTAAACTTCATATTGAAGCTTTAGAGTTATCTATAGACAAAGAAAAGAAATAATTTCACTTTGGGGGGAACTATTGTATTGCCTCTCAAGTGAGTTTTATTTTATCATAAATATCATTTCAATTCAATGAACATTAGGCAAAGAAAACGGCTTTGCTGTGTTTTTAAATTGAGAGGCAAATAAAACATCCATAATAGATACTTAGCTGTTATTCCCTCCCATTTGCTAGAAGATAATCTTCCTTCATAACAGTTAAGAAATATTTGTCCCTTCGTAGTATAAAGTGAATAAAAAGAGTTTCCAAAATACATTTTTTAGTAGATCTAATTTTTAGATCCATGTAGTTTCACAGAAAAATTAAACAGAAGGTACACAGTTATCCCATGTAACTTACTTCACATAACTGGTGATGTCCCCAACTATTGACATCCCATACCAAGTGATACATTTGTTACAATCTACAAACCCAACTTGACTGGTGATTATCACCCAGATTCCATAGTTTGCCTTCGAGTTCACTCTTCCCAGTATATTTATAAAATCATTATTTTCTTTTCCTAACTAAAAAGATCCATTTCTTTGCTGATCTTTTTTAATGAAAAAAAAATATTGTTGGATTTGATAAATGTTCTGATTTACTTGTTTGCATGAAAAAGAAAGTATGCAAGAATACAATGGATTCTTTATTATCTGGAAGGTGACAAATAATGATAATGGCTTCTAGCCATCCACAATAAGCCAAGAACCTATACGGCAGTCTCCTTGTGTTCTCTCTCTTAATCCTTGCAACAACCTTATGAGGAGTATGGTCTTATTAATAGTACCCTCAATGAATCCTCAACAATAAAACGAAAGAAAGAAGTGATGAATGTTAAAACAAAAAATAAACAAAAAAAGAAGTTAATAAGTGGTTTATAAGTTCAAGGCTGTGTTTTATTCTGACTCTAGACGGGGCTTTCTTAACTGCTGTACTATGGAATAGTCGGGGGATTATCAGTCTTTGCTTCATCTTCTCCATTTTGCTCCCCAACTTTGAAAATTATACAGAGTATCATACTAAATGATCTATGATGGTACTGAGCTAATATTCATTGGATCTTCATTGTGTTCCTATGATTGTTTTAAATTTTAACACAAATTTTTGTCATGTTCATGGTATCACAGAAATTGCTCTTAAAAAAACTTGAAACATCACCCAAGCTAGAACATGTCCTTGAAAAAATGGGATGTACCTTCATATAATAATTTAAAAAACCCAAGAAGTGTCAAATGAAATGTCACAGATATCAAATGTCAGACTTAGTACTTCAGGAAATTGGACATTTTATACTCAATAACCTAGTGCTATGCTTTTTCCTACATGTACAGACCTCTGCTAAAGTTTACATTATAAATTAGGCATAGTAAGAGATTAACCAGAATACATAGTAATAGAACACAATAATTTTAACAATCTGCTGTAATAAAAGCTATATGAATGTGGTCTTTCTCTTTCTCAAAATATCTTATACTGTACTCACCTTTGTATAATGATGTGAGACGATTTCATGCCTGTGTGATGAGATGAAGTGAGGTGAATGATGAGGGCGGGATGATACAGCCTTATGCACAATATTTTGACAGAAGGATCATTTGCTTCAGGTGATCCTGAATCACGGAGCCATGATGATGGTTGGCTGTCAGGAGTAGATGACGTCAATGGTTGAACTCACTTGAACACAACCACTGCAACATCACGACAGTCAGTCTGATAACCAATAGGCCTAGTAAGTACCCAGTATGGAGGACAAAGGGGAGATTCATATTCCAAGAAAGACTAGGCAAAGGACTTTGAGATTTCATCATTCTCTTCAGAACAGCATACAATTTAAAACTTACAAATTGCTTATTTATGAGACTTTCTATTTAATAATGCTTGGACTGCAGTTGACCATGGGTTAATTAAAACCAAAGAAAGAGAGACAAAGGATAAGAAGGGATGACTATAAACATCAAAATCTAGGGCACTTCTTATGTCTATTGATCAGTATGAACTACCAAGTGTTTTAGTGCTTAAGTCAAATTATAAAAATTGCTGTAAGACAAAAATCAATGGTTTTGTAACAACTGATTACCAAGTAAGAAGTCAGAAAAAAACATAAAGATGGAATATGACAAAAATCAATGGTTTTATAACAATCAATTACCAAGTAAGAAGGCAGAACATAAGCATAGAATAATCAATGGAATATGATAAAAATCAATGGGTTTATAACAATTGATCACCAAGTAAAAAGGCAGGAAAAAATGTAAACATGAAATAATCAATGATAATCAAGTGCCAAAAGGAAAGAATTTAATGAATGATAAATTTTTAATTAGAAGACATGAGCTGTTTTGTTATCATGTGTTTTAGAAAGGCAACTTTATAGATTAAACTGAACTCTGAGAAAGTACATTTTCCCTCCTGGACCCTGTGAAGGCTCATTTTTACAATGCATGACCACAAGCATCCATCATAGTTGGATTTTAAAGGATACATTCCACAATTACTTTAAAACTTTGTTTCATGGTTTTTCATTTCTTTGGTGGAGGTAAGATAATTAACTTTTATCTGCCTGTTACTTGTGTAGTCTTTAAAAGAGCAGAAAGTGTTTCACTTATGACATTTTCCATTTAGCCATCAACACTTTAGAGAGGTGGACCCCTAAGATTTTCACAAGACTCTAGTTCTATAGGTTATTAATATCATGGCATCTACTTACAATTTATTTTGAGCAATTTGTGTTGTATAACTACTATGTCATACCTAGAAAGATTCATGTTTTCCTTTAAATATTCAAAATTACAAAATCAAATGTTTTCTTAAATTTAAAAAAATTATTTTAAAATCTGCACTAAGAAAGTCAATGGAGTGGAAGAATCTGAGAGATAAATCAACTAGCTCTAAAGTTTCAAGGGCTTGAAATGACAGATTTAGTTTGCAGTCAGCAAATAATAAGAGTAAGATGAAGTAATGAAGATGATAAAGATAATGAGTACTTGAGCATTTGCTGAGTATTTCCTAGGTTTCAGCCTGAACTAACAGCTTCTTAGAGGCTTTATGTGTTAATGAGTGTCATCAATAGTCATATGCAGTATGCATTCTGTCTTAAAATTATTCTACCAAGAAGACCCCCTGTTTCCATGACCATTGGTAGGTCTAGGTGGTTGGCGAAGGACAATTTGGAAAATGGCGTCTTAAACGCACATTGAGGCTTATAATTAACATCAGTTTCAACTTGACAGTTTATTGATTATTATGATTTAACTTTTTCTGGGGGCTGTTGAGGACACTGTATCAGCGTCTTCTATCCTTTTCTCAACATTTAGAAACACTCATAAAGAGTGTCTGAGTTAGCTATGATTGTATAAAAAGCCACAAAACTTTAGTTGGCTTAAGAATAACAATAATTGTCATTTAGCTCAGGAGTCTATAAATGGATGACTTGGACTGGGATCAACTGGGTGGGTTTTCTGGTCTTCTCTGGGCTGAGTTTGGCCATGTACAATGTAGATTCTCTCAAGAATTCTCTAGAAACCCAACTGAGCCCTCCTGCATGTGGTCTCTCATGCTTCAGGAGCCTAATCTGGGCTTACATGCATGGTGATTATAGAACTCCAAGAGACAGCATGACAGCATGCAAAAACTCTTGAGACCTAGGATTATAACTCACATGCCATCACATTCTATTAGCCAAAGTAAGAAAAGTCACAAGTATGGCCCACCTGACCCAGCATTACTTTTAGGTTGGTCTTTTAAGCTTATTTGTAGTAAATTTTACCATGTATAAATATTTGAATGGTAAAATTTATCAATTACTCATTTCTAGAGTCTGAATTTAGAATTCTGCTTTGATTTGTTTATTTGAGAATTGTTTCTTTAAAAATAAAGACACTAAAATTCTTAAAGAAAGCACGGGGATCTGTTAACTGACCAAAATGTGAAAGAAGACTCCTAAGCTAGTAAGCAATGGAAGAAATTACAAAAATCAGACTCAACAGATCTGTCCTTGTAAAAAATAAAGCATGTGTCACTCGTGACACTATAAATAAACTTTTCATGGTCCTATCTAAAGCCTCCATTGGTATATCAGATCCCGGGTCTAACTCAATATATTGCCACATCAACTCTTATATTCTCAATATTTTTCCTTTCTCTAGATCTTGTTCATCAGCATACAAATGTGCTATATTACTCCTGTTTAAAATAAATTCTTCTCTCACTCAATCTCCCCTCTAACTACCTGTTCCTCTCTTTAATAAAAGAGGTAGGTGCTTTTATTTGATGTCACCAAATCCTTTCCTTCTATTTTTTTTTTTTTTTCTCAAGCTCAACTTTTTCTAAGAGGCTGTATTCCAAACTACTCTTGCCAAAAATCACTGAAGACGTCTGTGTTGTTATATTCATGGCACATGTAAACCTCAGTTTCCTTCCTATCCAATCTATCACTAGCATTTAACCCCTTTTATCATTCTCTTCTCTTTGAAGTATTCCTTTCTCTATATTTCAGGAGTCTTCTGGCATTCCTCCCCACAAATGACTACTTCTCAGACACTTCTGCTAGTTGGAGTTCCTCAGAGCTCAGCTTTTGTCTTCTGTTTTATGCCCATAATCACTCTTTTAGTGATCTCATCTCATCTTGTGGCTGTCTGTATCACCTGGAGGATGACCATTTCCACGTAAGCATCTCCAGTTCTGACTTCTTTCCTAAACTCACTTTGTCTCTACTACTACTGGTCATCTTCGTGGATGCCTAATAAGACAAAACTTATACATCCAAAACTGAGTTTGTCATATTCTCCCCCTGAGACTGTTCCTCCTGAAGTAACTCCCACCTAAATCAGTGATAAGTCTGTTGTAGCTGTAGGACAAAATCATCGAGTTGCATTGACTTGTTTTCCCCTTGTAAACCTTGCCTTGAGTAAACCTTATCAGCTCTTCCTTAATATATATAGGGAGTCTGATTGTTCTATCACCTGTTCTATCTTTTGTTTGGATTACTGCAAGAGCTTCCACCTATTCCCCATCCAGTACTCAGCATGAGCCCATAAGTCAAATCATAGCCCTCGCCTTTGTAAAATTCTTCAGTGGTTCATTTCACACCTAAAATAAATGCCGCAGTCTAACAACTGTGCTCCAGGCTCTCTGTGGTGTGGGTGCCTATAACTTCTGATGGAATCCCAGCCTCAGTTATTTCGACCACACTGGCTTCTTTGTTGTTCTTTAAACAGGGGTGGCACCTATGCTTTTTCACTTGCTATTTCTTCTGCCTGGCTTGGAAGGCCTCATATCTCCTTCAAGATTCTGTTGAAATGTCATCTTCCCTGACTACCCCACTCCTATCACTAGCATCCTTTATCTCCCTTCTCGGTGTCACTTTTACCCATAGCATTTTATTACCTTCTAATATAATGTCAATTATTTAATATCTGTTTGTTGTCTTTTCTCTCAACAAGAATACAAGGTTTATGAAGGCCAAGGTCATTGACTATTTTGTTCAACTTTCACGATAGCCAGATTTTTTTTTTTCCCCCTTTTGTTCCTTTCGATATCGTCAGGCTCAGAGTAGTGTGCAGTCATAGCAAGCTTTCAGTAACTGTAGTCATGTACTACATAACAATGTTTTGGTCCACATATGTGGAGAATGGGCTGTGAGGTGGCAGGATCCCCAGAACATGAGAGACATTCAGGGAACGACCTCCAGCTGCTTCTCCTCCTAAAACAACAATATTCTTACTTCCTCTGCCAGAAATCATGTAGCCCCTGTCTACTTTCCATTTTGTCTTGCCAACAAGCACCCAGCTTTTCCTTCCTAAAGTTAATCTTTACCTCATGTGCCAAGATTTCCACCTTGTTTAGATACTGTGTAAGTAAAGCTGTTTGCACAGTTCAGGGCTGGCTGCAGTCTTAGCTGCTCCAGTCCTTCCCGGCCCATCTTTGTCTCTTGTATGTTTTGTTTCCTCATTCCCCACATTTCCCCTCTGGCCCGTTTGTCTTCAGGCTGGTTTGTGAAAATGTACAAAATTAACTCAAAATATATTAAAGACCTAAATGTAAGACTTGAAACTATAGATTCCTAGAAGCAAAGCTTTATAGCATTGGATTTAGTTATGACTTCTCATATATAAGACCAAAAACACCAGCAACAAAAGAGCAGAAAAATGGGACACGAAACTTCAAGCCTTCTTTGAGCCACAGGTGCCGCCCTTAATTCAGAAAAGAAAATAATCAACTCAAAGAAAAAGCCATCTACAGAATGGATGAATATATCTGTAAACCATATATGTGATAAAGTGATAGTATCCAGATAAAAAGAAATCCTACAGCTCCAACCAGTGTGATGAAAATGTGTCAAACGGTCTATAAAACCAGTGTATGGTGCCCCATGATCGCATTAATGTACACAGCTATGATTTAATAAAATAAATAAATAAATAAATAAATTCTACAATTCAACAATAAAAAAGTAAAGATTCCAATCAGAAATGGGCAAAGGATTGGAATAGACATTTCTCCAAAGAAGATACACAAGTGTCCAATACATAAATAAAAGGCTGCTCAAATCACTCATCATCAGGGAAATGCAAATGAAAACCACAATGAAACATCACCCCACATCCATCAGCTAAGATGACTGCTGCTAGAAACACTACCAACACACAGAAAATACTGGTGAGGATGTGGAGAAAGTGTGCAGTGTTAGTGGGAATATAAAGTGGAAACTATGGAAAACGGTATGGACTTCCTCAAAAACTTAAAATTAGAATTGCCATACAATACAGCAATCCCATTTATAAATATGTATCAAAAATAATCAAAAACAAGATCTTGAAGAGATATGTGCTCCCCTATCTTCACTGCATTATTCACACTAGCTAAAAAGTAGACAACCTAAGTGACCAGTGATGTAGGACTAGATAAAGACGGTGAGTCCCCACCTATCGTGTATCTGTCTCACTTTCTGGATGCAGAACTCAATTACAAGTGGGACTTTGGTCTTTAACTTAAATGCAAATAAGATGTACTGTCATATTAATCTGAAATAAAAAAGAAGAAAATAAGGTATATACATACAATTAAATAATACTCAGTCTTAAGGAAATCCTGTCAAAATGATGAAATTTAAGGATAATATGCTAAATGAAATAAGCCGGTTACATAAATACCGTATCACTCTACTGAAGGAGGTATCTAGAGTAGTCAAACCCTAAGAAACAGGAAGTAGAATGGTGATTGCCAGGGGCTGGAGAGAGGGGACAATGGATAGTTGCTGTTCAATGGATGCAGAGTTTCCATGTTGCAAGAGAAAAAAGTTACAGCGATACTATCAACAACAAGGTACTTTGGGTTAACACTATTGCACTATACATTGAAAAATGGTTCAGACGGTAAATTTTTTGTTAGGTGTTATTTACCACAATAAAAACAAAAAAATGATATTGAAATAAAATTGGAAAAGATTTAAATGAATTTTTCTATCACTTTATACTATTATTTATGTGTATTACACTGCAACTAAATGTAAAAGGGAGCTATGTGTTTTGTATAACAGTTATTTACAAAGCTTAAGGAGGCATACATAGATTATTGCTCTCATACAACTAGTGATCCAAATTTAAATCTTCTTACCTCATATGTTATCTTCAAACTTGACTGCAGTAAAATAGGAGTAAAGTTGGGATGAACTTCTGCAGTGAGCCAAAGACGAAAGGTATCTTTAGGTTGAAGAGTATTCAATTCCTTGTTTACAAAAACAATACAAATCTGCTTAAATACACATACCAATTTCCCTTTTATCAATCTCTTAACTTTTTCTTACAAAAACTATTCCATGACACTCTGATAATATTCTGATTACATTCCCTCCAAGTATTTATCTTTTCTATTACTTGCTTAACATAATACCAGCCATCTTTAAACTTTGATATTCTCATTGCTTCAATTCATGGTTCCACAGAGTTACATAATGCGGTTGATAACCCTGTTGACAATTTTCAGTAGAACCTATAGCCTGTAAGTTCAAAACTTCACCACACATATTCATCTATCCACACCCATACCCCTCAGAGTTTATACTTTAGTCATTTATTCAGATTTGTAGGCCTCTATTCATCATATTCTTCTGCCTGTTATTCTCTTTGTAACCTGACAAATTCTTACTCATCTGTCAAAATATACTTTGAATATCACGTTAGGGTTGTATCTTCTACAACTCTTCACTACCACGACCCCAAGCAGATAATCACCTATGTCATTTTGTAAACTCTCTTCTATAGCATCCAGCATACCACAATACAGTTATTTATTAATGTGGCTGTTTCTTGTAAACTGAGTTCCAAGGGAGCAGGTATAAATTTTGTGTTTAGCTGGCATTTAGCACAATTCTTGGGTTTTATTAGTACTTCACAAGTATCTTGAAATTGAATGAATGATAAAAGAAATTTTAAAAGCTTTAAAGAAAAACCTAAACATGATTTTAAGATAAACTATGTCTGGCATGTTCATTTAACATCATGTGAAATGTAAAGTTAAGATAACTAAAAAATGGCAAAAAAAAAAAGGGGCCATAAAAATATTGGTCTTGCTTAAAATATAAATGATGAAATGGATTTACACTTCAGAATTTCAGACTGTGACGTTTATATAAAGTTTTTCTTTGGGTTAGCACATATAAAAAAATTTAAAAGGTAAAAGACACAATACATTTCTGATATAGTTGAAAACTGTCTGAACTTTTCTGTCAATTCTGGTTAAAAATTTCTTGGATTCTCTTTTATGCCTCTAAAAAGGAGATTTTTATAGACTTCCTATTAACAATTTATTTTGCACAACTGTGCACATTTAAGAAGAAAAAATTTATAATCCAAATAACTCTTCTAAACTATACAATAGAAAAGCAAATTAGCAATTGTTTTTAAACTTCTGTGTTATAATTTACTCTATATGTCTCAAAAAGTTCTACTTAGGTATGTTTTCAAGGTAATAACTATAGTTACGTTTCATATAGATTAATAGCTACCTATCAGCTGTTTAGAACAGAAAGCAGGATTCACCTACTTACTGGTCTTCTTAATATATTTTAAAACATAAGATTCATCAGACATGAATTTGATATTTTTACACAATTCTGATTTTTTTTTTTTTTAAGATAGAGTCTTGCTCTGTCACACTAGCTAGAGTGCAGTGGCATCATCATAGCTCACTGCAACCTCAAACTCCTGGGCTCAACCAATCCTCCTGCCTCAGCCTCCTAAGTAGATGGGACTACAGGTATGTGCCACCACGCCCAGCTGATTTTTATACTTTTTGTAGAGACAGGGTCTTGCTCTTGCTCAGGCTGGTCTTGAACTTCAGGTGATCCTCCCTCTTATATCCCCCAAAGTGTTGGATTACAGGCATAAGCCACCAGCCCCACATTACTGATTTTTACAGAAAACTGTAATAGAATTATGTAAATATTCATATATATTTCAATTCCAACCTCTATTGATATGTCTTTTCTTGATTATAAGTAATGAATCATTATTATCTAGCAATTTATTCATTTGCTCATTAACTCATATAAAGCATTGATTTATTTGTTAAGGTCCTGTAGTTGCCAATTTATTAAGGCTACCCAAATTTTCAACATCTCATAATTAGGCTAGGACCTCCATCAATATACTCTATTTTGTTTGGCTCCACTGTACAGGACTGCACAAATTTATCAGGACTATAAATACTTTAGCACCTCACAACTAGGCTTGCATTTCCCTCAGTCTAATCCACCCTCTACATATTACTTCTGCCAGACTGATTAATTAATTACTGAGTCTCAAGCTAAGAGCTTCTTTTGGCTCTCTAAATTCTAGGACAAAAACTCCAATGTCTTTTGCATAGTTACCGGGATCGTCTAAACCTAGCCCTTTCTGAGTCACCTACCTCCATGTCCCTGTGCTGCCTACAAAGCCCTTCTAATACTAGCAAGGGTCTTCCCATTGTAGTAGGAACCCACACCTCCAACACCGCGTCTGTATCCTTGTGCTGCCGCAATTAACCATAATTGATCCTCTTTTGCCTACACTTAGCTAAATCTCATTTAGCCTTTAAGGAACATGTCTTCAGAGTCATCTCTAAGTACCCAAGACAGTGTTCATTTTTCTTAAATGAGCACCAGTCTCAAATCCGGGTTTGCATTTAAAACCTATCCAGTGATTTATTCTGTTTTAAGGTTACTTTCTTCCAAAAGTAAATTTGAGGTAAATGAAATGTTTGCTTCAGTTTACTTTCTAGCTTCCTCAGCACCTAGTTCTGCGTTCTGAGGCTCCCTCTGATTCCCCTCTGTGTCCTTTCTTCTCCTGCAGATCAACAGAACAAGTGTAGGCTCGGAGCCTGTAGCTCAAGTGGCTAAAGCGCCAGCCGCATACACCAGAGCTGGCGGGTTCAAATCCAGCCTGGGCCTGCCAAACAATGACAGCTACAACCAAAAAATGGCCAGCTGTTGTGGCGGGCGCCTGTAGTCCCAGCTACTTGGGAGGCTGAGGCAAGAGAATCACTTGAGTCCAGGAGTTGGAGGTTGATGTGATGAGCTGTGATGTCATAGCACTCTACCCAGGGCCACAGCTTGAGGCTCTGTCTCAAAAAACAAAACAAACAAACAAAAAACAGAACAAGTATAAAGAAAGTAATCACATAAATAGGTCTTCTACAATCCTCTAAAAAGCATCTATACAATAGATGCTATACAATAGAAAAGCAAATTAGCTAATTGCTAATTCCAAAGTTTTCCTTTTGGAAAAATTCCCTGAACTTTCCTGTCAATTCTGGTTAAAAATTTCTTGGGTTCTCTTATATGCCCCTAAAAAGGAGATTTTTATAGACTTCCTATTAACAATTTATTTTGCACAACTCTGCACATTTAAGAAGAAAATACTTAATTTAAAATTATATCTTAAATATTAATTTAAAAACACCATAAATAATGTGTGACACATATCAGTATTGATTTACTGAATTGAATATATTAGATAATATTTATATTACATTTGTCTGAATCTACCTTTTCCAGAACTGGTAGCCAAGACACCACAAGATGTAAGTTCTTCAAACAGAGCCAGTCTCCATTGCGGGCACATTCTTTTAGCATTTGAATTGCTAAGTCAGCTTGACCTTGACCCATGGCAACCTGCAAAAACAAAAATAGAAAATAAAATTGAAAAACAGATCTGCTAACATGTAACATAAGATTACAAAAAATTCAATAATAATACCTAAACATCCCTAACTGGCTTTAATATTAAATTTTGAAGAAACAAACTAATGCCAGGAATTAGTCTTCTTTTCCAAGAATATTAAATAATCAAAAGTTTATTTGAATAGCTTAATCTTCCTGCCAAAGTCACTGTTAACAGGTACAACCTGTAAAAAATGGCTCCCCTTCCTTGACACACCTCACTGATAATTGAATAGTGTGCTAATGAATATACTAATTTATTGTAGTTATGACTGAATGAAACTCTCTAGAGTTAGTCAATACAAAACCTGCACAACTGAGCCTAACAGCTCTGCCATTTTACTGTTTTCTATATGTATTATCCCTGGTAAAATTCTCACTTTTCAAGTTTTGGTTGCTATGAAGTATGAGTGTTTTGTAAATGATTATTAATTATTCTCTCAGTAAAAAGATTTATTCACTTATCAAAAATTAAGAGTAAATTAATAAATGTAATTTTCAAACTTATATGCAGATTGGATTGAGAAAAAGCGGCAATCTGAACAAAGAAAAGCTCCTTTCCTCAGTGAAAAGTATGGTATCATATAGATAAATTTTACTTAAAATACTTATGCAGTTCTTTCACTTCAGGTAAAGAAAGTGCAGGTAAAGATTACTGTGATTTACTATAAAATTATCCAAGCAAAATTCTAAAATTTATTCTTAAAATTTGAGCAGATGCATTACTTTCCTATTGCTTGCTGCTCTAATAAATTACTATAAATTTAGTGCTTTAACTCAAATTTATTACCTTATCAGATTTCAAGAGGTTGTTAGTTTCACTGGTCTAAAATCGACACGGCTGTGCCCCTTCCAGACGAGGGCATTCATCCCCTCCCTTTTCCGGTTTCTGGAAGCCACCTACATGTGCTCACTAGTAGCTCCCTCTTAAACCTCCAGAGCCAGCAGCAAAGCAGCTTTCATCTTCTTTCTTCTCTGGCCTTTGCCTTCATCATCACATTCCCTGTCTTCACTGTAATTCACCTGTCTCTGTCCTATAAGGACTCTTGTGATTACATTGGGCCCACCTAGATAACCTGCAATAATTTTCTCACCTCAAGATCATTAATTTAAATATATCTGCAAAGTTCCTTTTGCCATGTAAGATAACACACCCACAGGCTCTGAAAATTAGGAGACGGGTATCTTTGAGGGCATTGTTAGAGCTGTATAGTGGCTCAAAGTAGTCACCAAAATAATTAGAAAGAGCAAGTAAAGTTTTAGCAAGAAGAAGAAATTTTATAAACAATTGTACAGCAAGCTAGCCAGGTCCCAGTGACTGCAGGCATCATAGAAAGCACAGTCTCTAGGTTTTGTATGCAATTTTGAGTAGTATCAGCTGCTTCTTGGAAGTCTCCCAGGGTCTTAATTAACTCTGTTCTCAAAACATCACCCCTGGGGCGGCGCCTGTGGCTCAGTGGGTATAGCGCCGGTCCCATATACCAAGGATGGTGGGTTCAAACCCAGCCCCGGCAAAACCGCAACAAAAAAATAGCTGGGCACTGTGGCGGGCACCTGTAGTCCCCGGTACTTTGGAGGCTGAGGCAAGAGAATTGCCTAAGCCCAGGAGTTGGAGGTTGCTGTGAGCTGTGTGATGCCATGGCACTCTACCAAGGGTGATAAAGTGAGAGTCTGTCTCTACAAAAAAAAACCCATCACCCCTGCTAGGTCTTGAAAACAAGCCACCTGTAGGTCTTAATCAGTCTCATTTCCATAATAGTCTATGTCAGCCTGACCACCACCAGTCTAAAATAGCCTACCACGTCTGTCATCTGCCCTGCTTAGCTCTAGCTAGCTGCCTAATTGCATTATTTGGCATAACACAACAAAAATGTCCATTTCACTAGTGGGATAAAGTGTGGCAGGAATAGCAGTAGCAGTGCAATACGTATTTACCTGGTGATAACACTCTCCACTTCTTTCTGCGTTAGCAAGTTCTTGAAGTTCCTGAGAAGGATCAGCGCCCGGAGAAATAATTATCAAGATGGGTTCAATTTCTAGTGTTTCTTTATATAAACGTTTGAGATTTAGAGGAAGTGGGGACAACTCTTTCAGTCCTAAAAGATACATTTAAAAAATATATATTCACCATTAAAAACTAGTAAAATTACATAATAAATAATAGAGAATACCTGGGAAAATTATAATCTATATATATATTAAAGTTTTTTTCACATAAAGTCATTCATATAGTATTAACAGCTAACATTTATTGAATGGTTAATGTGCCAGGCATTTTTCTAAATACTTTCCATGTATGATGTCATCTAATCACCACAATGCTGAAAGGCAATACCCTTATTACCATATTTAAGAGCTGAAAAAATACACAGCCAGCCCTGTGTTCTCAATTTATAAATTCTCTTTCTACAAGAGAAGACTGAACTCAGCCACCCCTCTACATATCTCATTAATACAATTCATTAATTTACATGATAGCTGAGTGCATATTCTGTGCCATGCATATGGGGGATTAGATTTTTCACAATCTGGGTAAAGAATCTCACTGTCATGATATAGTCTGAAAAGTTTTTACTTCTTACTACAATGTATTAGGGCAGAAAAAGTACTAGAGAGAGTGAAAAGAAAGCTCAGTTTAGAGACAGAAATAAATAGCTGTCAGTTTACATTTGTTAGAATAGCCCTCTGTAAATGCACCGTGCCTCAGTTTCCTCAATTGTAAAACAGGAATAAAGCAATCCATAGGTCCCTTGGAGAAGGACATAAAATATGATAATTATAATAAATTCCATTTATGCATCACATACACTATACTAAGCATTATATCAGGTAGTTTGTTTACCTGCTATTTAAGCCACACAATGACCCTTAGAAATAAATATCATTATGTTCATTAGTATTGACCTAATACTCAAAAAGCTGAATATCTGCGCGTAGGGCACCAAACTGCTAACTGTACTCAAACATAATTTGTGTGAACCTTTTCTACTCTGTAACTCTTCACAAACTATAACATTTTATTAAGTTAAGAAACTGTAATTTTGCTATTATCATACATTTAAATTTTACCTGCTAAAATGTGAATGTTTCCACTATTAATGTATCTAATAAAAGCTATCATAAAAAGGTACATTTCAATAAATAATTTAAAATATACCAGTTTGAACTGAGCTAAAAAAGAGTGTAACACACGACTTTAAAAATAAAGGGAGTTTTAGGAGAACAAAATTCAGTACAGAATGATTTGCACAGATAAGAAGGGCTTCCACATACCCTCAAAAGTAGGAATAAATAGATTATTGCACTTCAAAAACAGACATGCTTAAAGAAGTTTATTGCAAAAACTTTAAACTCAATGTCATCATGATGAGTCAAAAAAGGCATATTCTACATGTCAGGCTGAGACGACCTCCTCTGTTCCTGACAAAGGCAACCCACAATGACAAGTAAGAATCTCCAAAGGCAGGAACAGTCCCAATACTAGGTGAAATGTACTCCAACAGACATTTAAAATTGATAAATTGCTTCTTATATTTTATAAATTTTATTTTTAACTAAATTTTAACTAACAATTACCCAGTTTTGAGAGCTGATAGAAAAGAATACTTATGTACTTGTGACAATGTAATAAGAAATATTTTCATTCATTTGAATATACATTTATTTATTAATAAACTCAACAAACATTACAGACCAATTAAATATATTGAATGATTTAATAAAATGTATCGAGTCTTAAAGATATGCATGACCTTACTCAAAATTAAAATTTTAATAATTTAATAAATAATTCAAGATATGGACACAGAAGCGTATGCAAGGCCTTTCATTGCAGCTGCTAATATTATTAAAACTAGAGGAAAGAAATTAAAAGTTTCTAACAACAGGAATCTTACTGAGTAATTTCCAATAGCCATACGATGAAACTGAAGTTACAAAAATGTTTAGGTAAAAGATAATTTGTAGAAAATGCACATTATTCAGTAAAATAGGCAACATGATTCCACATTATAATCTGCATAAGAATAGATATGCATTGAAATACTAATATTCTCTGGATGATGGAATACTACGTATTTATTATCCTTATTCTTCTGTATCCCCTGTATGATAAAAATATGTAAAAAAAAATAACATTATCATACAAAAGAACTACTAACTAAAATGTGTTTTATTTAGAAAACATGCCAATATAGAAACTGTCTTTAAAAAGTAAAAATGAAGATTATTACATCATTTGTTAATTTAACAAATATAGACTGTAAACTTCATGAGAGCACAAACCATATTGTTTTGCTCATCATTTTATATTCAGAGCCTATATTCAATTTTATCTTCTAATTTTAAAATACCACAGGGTATAAATAAATGTCTACTAATTTACATTACATAAAATGTTAAAGCAATAGAACATTTGAATTAGAGAAAAAAATCATGAAAAATATTTACCATTTAACATAACACAGGTGACATTCACGTTATATGGATTAGATGATAGCTATCCTGCCTATAAAATGCTGATAGAATTTTCTTTTCTTTTCTTTTTTTTTGCCACTTTAACTTTTTTTTATTATTATTATTGTTTGGGATTCATTGAGGGTACAAAGAATTAGGTTATACTGATTGCATTTGTTAGAGGAAGTCCCTTTTATAATCGTGTCCCCCTGACGAGAGCTGTGCCACACCCTGTGACCCCAGTGCCCTTCCTACCCCCTCCCCTCACTCTCATTCCTCTACTACACCCCTTGTGTTAGCTCATCTGCTGCCTTCATATTAGAATAGAGTACAGTGGATTCTACCTTCTCCATTCTTGTCATGCTTTACGAAGAAGAATGTGTTCCACCTCCATCCAGGTTAATACAAAAGATGTGAAGTCTCCATCTCTTTTAGTGGCTGAATAGTATTCCATGGTGTACATATACCACGGCTTATTAATCCATTCCTGGGTTGATGGGCATTTAGGCTGTTTCCACATTTTGGTGATTGTAAATTATGTAAATATCCTATGATAAAAGGATCATTTTCCTGCTGGCTAGATGCATAATAATGGATTGCAGGATCAAATGGGAGGTGTAATTTGAGTTCTTTGAGGATTCTTCATACTTCCTTCCAAAAAGGTTGTATTTCAATCCTACCAGCAATGTAGAAGTGTTCCCTTCTCTCCACATCCACACCAGCATCTGCAGCTTTGAGATTTTGTGTTGTGGGCCATTCTCACTGGGGTTAGGTGATATCTCAGGGTAGCTGTTTTTTCTTTTTAAATGTGACTGCCACTTTATTTTTTTCCCTCAGGTTACACTGATTACTTAGGTAAAGTGCCTCCTATAATTGTGTCCCACCTCCAAAAAGTATGTCACACACCGTGACCCCGCATCCCACTCCCTCCTTCCCCACCCCCCACCATGTACTAGGTCATCAACTGTCCTCATATCAGAACTGAGTACATTGGATTCCTGCTTCTCCTCTTGTTACGCTTTACTAAGAACATGTTTCAACTCCGTCTGGGTTAACACAAGAGATGTAAAGTAGTCTCTATCTTTTTTAGTGGCTGAATAGTATTCATATTCAATTCAGTATTCATATAGAATTCATATTGAATATGAATACTATTTAGTAGTATTTAATATGATACACATATGCCATGGCTTATTAATCCATTCCTGGATTGGTAGGAATTTAGGCTGTTTCCACAGTTTGGCAATTGTAAATTAAGCTGCAATGAACAGTCTAGTGCAAATGTCCTTATGATAAAATGATTTTTTTTTTCTTCTAGGCAGTTGCCCAGTAATGGGATTGCAGGATCAAACAGGAGGTCTAGTTTGAGTTTTTGCATATCCTCCATACTTCTTTCCAAAACGGTTGTATTAGTTTGCAATCCCACCAGCAGTGTAAAAGTGCTCTTCACATCCACACCAGTATTTGTAGCTTTGGGATTTTGTGATGTGGGCCATTCTCACAGGGGTTAGGATATCTTAGGGTAGTTTTGATTAGCATTTTTCTGATAATTAGGAATGATGAGCATTTTTTCATAATTTTGTTAGACATTTGTCTATCTTCATTAGAGAAGGTTCTATTGATCTCTCTTGCCCATTGATATAAGGGATTGTTGACTTTTTTATGTAGATTAATTTGAGTTCAATTTCTTCTTGATTTAAATCTAGGGAGAGGGTGTGATTCTAGGTGTTGATCCATTTTCTCCACATTGTCAAAAATTTCTGCACATAGTTTCTTACAGTACTCAGAGATGATCTCTTGTATCTCTGTGGCATCTGTTGTTATTTTTCATTCATTGTTTCTGAATGAGGTTATTAGAGATGTTACTTTACTATTTCTAGTTAATCTGAATAAAGGTTTATCAATTTTATTCATTTCTTTGAAAAACCATCTTTTTGTTTTGTTAATTATCTGAATGATTCTTTTGTTTTCAGTTTCATTAATCTCTGATTTAATTTTGCTTATTTCTTTCCTTCTGCTGGGTTTGCGATTAGATTGTTCTACTTTTTCCAGTTCCATAAGATGGTTCATGAGTTTGTTTTTGCTGTACTCTTTTTCTTTCTTCTTTTTTTTTTTTTGCAGTTTTTGTCCAGGGCTGGGTTTGAACCCGCCACCTCTGGCATATGGGGCCGGTGCCCTACTCCTTTGAGCCACAGGTGTCGCCCTAATGTAGGTGTCTAATGTGATAAATTCACATTAAGTGCTTTTAATGTATCCTACAGGTTTTGGTAACTTGTGTCTTCATTGTTGTTATGTTTGAGGAATTTAATGATTTCTTCTTTTATTACTTCCTAAACTCAAGCATAAGGTTATCATTCAGCATAAGGTTGTTTAATTTCCAGTTCTTTGTGTGGGGATGAACATTTTTTGTTGGAGTTGAATTCTACCTTATTGCCTTGTGGTCTGAGAAGATACAAGGTATAATTTCTATTCTTTTAACTTTGTTGAGATTTGATTTATATCCCAGGATGTGGTTGATTTTTTAGTACATACCATAGGCTGATGAGAAATATATATATTCCTCTGCTTTGGGATAATGTGTTCTATATATGTCTATTAATCCCCTTTGTTCTAGGGTTACATTTAAGTCCTTTGTCTTTATTTTCTGCTTAGAGGATCTATCCAGTCCTATAACAGGGGTTTTAAGTACCCAGCTATTAGGGTGTTATAGATATCATATTGCTCAGACCCATCAATGTCTGTTTCAGAAATCTGGGAGCATTTTAATTGGGTACATAAATATTTAAAATGGAAATGGCTCCTTGTTGTATTGTTCCTTTGACCAGTGTAAAGTGTCCATCTTTGTCTTTCTTCACTTTAGTTGGTTTAAATCCACTTGTATCTGAAAATAAGACTGTAACCCCTTCTTTACTTCTGATTTTCATTTGCTTGAAATACTGTTTTTCACCCCTTAATCCTGAGTCTTGATTTGGCCTTCAAGGCTAGGTGTGTCTCCTGGAGAAGCATATGGATGGCTTGTACTTTTTTATCTAATCAGCCAGCCTGTGCCTCTTCAGTGGTAAATTCAATCCATTGACATTTGTTGAGAGAATTCATAAGCATGATGAAGTTCTATTCATCTTATTTTGTAAAGGTCCATCGTGTAGTTTTATCCTTTGCACCACAAAGGATAGATATGGAAGATACATTTTGACCTTTAGCTTCTGGGTGTTTACTTTGCTGGTGGCCCATTGTGATGGTAAGTGTTGAGAATAGGTCTAAGTATTTCCTGTTGACCTGGTCTTGTTTTGAATTTCCTCAGTGTTTGTATGTCCACAAAAATGATTTGATCAATTTTAAAGTTTAGTTTAGTGGGATACAGAATTTGGGCTTAAAATTGTTTTGTTTAAGGATTTTTAAGGTGGATGACCATGTTCTTCTGGCTTGAAAAGTTTCAGTTGAAAAGTCTGCTGTTCCTACTATGAAGCTAAACTATAGCTTTCACATGAAGGCTATAACCCAACTATACCACAAGACTATGAGGAAAGGACCAAGGAAGGGGAAGGGAGGGGGGAGGTTTGGGTGGAGGGAGGGTGATGGGTTGGCCCACATCTATGGTGCATATTTTTATCTATAATTAAAAAAAA
>CAUYPK010037826.1:0-16788 GCA_963574355.1 Loris lydekkerianus | reverse complement strand
CGGGATTTCACGCCTAATGGCATTGTTGGAGCCTTTCAAAGAGGTTACCACCGGTATTACAACAAGTACATCAACGTGAAAAAGGGGAGCATCAGTGGTATTACTATGGTGCTGGCAGCTTACGTGCTTTTCAGCTACTGTCTTTCTTACAAGGAGTTCAAACATGAGCGGCTACGCAAGTACCACTGAAGAGGAGCCCATGGGGGGTGCCTTCTGCACTCATGACCTTGGCCTCCTTGGCCCAGCACCTTCTGTGAGGAACTCAATCATAATTCAATGTTTTCACATCCTAGTGAGAATTAACCTCCAAATAAAAGATGACTGGTAATGTGAAAAAAAAAAAATAAATAAATAAAAATAAAAAAAAATAAAAAATAAAAAAAGAATGGAAGATCTATTTTTAGATCTCTAAGTGTTCTCCAAACATCTTTCCAAAAGGAATGTATTAATTTGCATTCCCACCAGCAGTGTAGAAGGGTTCCCTTTTCTCCACATCTACACCAAGATTTCTGGTCTCGGGATTTTGTGATATGGGCTAATCTTACTGGAGATAGATTATATCTCTAAGTGGTTTTGATTTGCATTTCTCTGATGATTAAAGATAAGGAGCATTTTTTCATAAGTCTGTAGGTCGTGCACCTGTCCTCTCCAGAGAAGTTTCTCTTCAACTCCCTTGCCAAGCCTGCAATGGAATCACTTGTTCTTTTCTTCCTTATACATTTGAGTTCTCTGTGGATTCTGGTTATTAAACCTTTGCCAGAGACATAACGTGCAAATATCTTTTCCCATTCTGAGGGCTGTTTACTTGCTTTACTTACTGTGTTCTTGGCTGTATAGAAGCTTTTTCATTTGATCAGGTCCCAGTAGTGTATTTTTGAAGCTGCTTCAATTGCCCAGGGGGTCCTCCTCATAAAATACTCACCCAGACTGATTTCTTCAAGAGTTTTCCCTGCACTCACTTCTAGTATTTTTATAGTTTCGTGTTTTAAGTTTAAATCTTTAATCCAGTGAGAGTCTATCTCAGTTAATGGTGAAAGATATGAGTCCAGTTTCAGTCTTCTACAGGTTTCCAGCCAGCTCAGCCAGCACCATTTGTTAAATAGGGAATCTTTTCCACACTGAACATTTTTAATTGGCTTGTCAAAGATCAAATAACGGTAAGTAGCTGGATTCATCTTTTAGTTCTCTATTCTTTTCCAGATATCTACTTCTCTGTTTTTGTGCCAGTACCATGCTGTTTTGATCACTATCAATTTATAGTATAGTCTGAGGTCTGGTAGTGTGATTCCTCCTGCTTTGTTTTTATTTCTGAGTAATGTCTTGGCTATTCAAGGTTTTTTCTGATTCCATATAAAATGAAGTATAATTTTTTTCAAGATCTTAAAGTATTTCATTGGAGCTTTAATAGGGATTGCATTAAAATTGTATATTGCTTTGGGTAGTATGGACATTTTAACAATGTTGATTTTTCCCAGCCATGAGCATGGTATGTTTTGCCATTTGTTAACATTTTCAGCTATTTCTTTTCTTAGAGTTTCATAGTTCTCTTTATAGACATTTTTCATGTCCTTTGTTAGATAAACTCCCAAATATTTCATCTTCTTTGGCACTACTGTGAATGGAATAGAGTCCTTAACTGTTTTTTCAGCTTGACTGTTGTTGGTATATATAAAGGCTACCGATTTATGAATGTTGATTTTGTAACCTGAGATGCTGCTAAATTCCTTGATCACTTTTAAGAGTTTTGTAGTAGAATCCCTGGTGTTTTTCAGATATAAAATCATATCATCTGTAAGGAGCAAAAGTTTGATCTCTCCTGACCCTATATAGATACCCTTGATTGACTTTTCCTTCTTAATTACAATGGCTGAAATTTCCATTACAGTGTTAAAGAGCAGTGGAGACAATGGGCAGCCTTGTCTGGTTCCTGATCTGAGTGGAAATGCTTTCAGTTTAACTCCATTCAATACGATATTGCCTGTGGGTTTGCTGTAAATGGCCTCTATCAGTTTAAGAAATGTCCCATACCAATTTTCTTAAGTATTCTGATCATGAAGGGATGCTGGATATTATCAAGAGCTTTTTATGCATCAATTGAGAGAATCATATGGTCTTTGTTTCTTAATTTGTGTATGTGCTGAATTATACTTACAGATTTATGTATATTGAACCAACCTTCAGACCCTGGGATAAAACTGACTTGGTCATGATGTACAATATGTTTGATGTGTTGCTGGATTCTGTTTGTTAGGATCTTGTTGAATATTTTTGAATTAATATTCCTTAGTGATATTGGTCTAGAATTTTCTTTTCTTGTTGGGTCTTTTCCTGTTTGGGGATCAGGGTTATGTTTGCTTCATAGAATGTGTTGGGTAGTATTTCTCCCTTTCCTATGTTTTTGAAAAGGTTGAATGGAAATGGTGATGGGGGAATGGTACTAGTTCCTTTTTAAAGGTTTGGTAGAATTCTGATGTAAAGCCATCTGGTCCCGGGCTTTTCTTTTTAGGGAGGTTTTGTATGATTGATGCTATTTCAGAACTTGATATGGGACTGTTCAACATTTCCACTTGATTATGGCTAAGTCTTGGAAGGTGACGTGCTTCCAAGTATTGATCAATTTCCTTCGAATTTTCATATTTCTGGGCATAAAGTTTCTTGTAACATTCATTAAGGATTTTTTGAATTTCTGAGGAGTCTGTTGTTATGTTATCTTTGTCATTCCTGATTGATGAGATTAGAGATTTTATTCTTTTTTTTCCTGGTTAGGTTAGCCAAAGGTTTATCTATTTTATTGACCTTTTCAAAAAACCAACTTTTTGATTTATTGATTTGTTGTAGAATTCTTTTATTTTCAATTTCTTTTAATTCTGCACTAAGTTTGGTTAGTTCTTTACTTCTATTGGGTTTGAGGTTGGATTGTTCTTCCTTTTCCAGTTGCTTGAGATGTCCCATTAAGTTGTTAACTTCCTCTCTGTTCTTTTGAGGAAGGCTTGCAGTGCTATAAATTTCCCTCTTAGGACTGCCTTTGCGGTATCCCAGAGGTTCTGATAATTTGTGTCTTGATTGTTGTTTTGTTCCAAAAATTTGGCAATTTCCTTCTTAATCTCATCTCTGACCCAGCTATCATTCAGCATAAGGTTATTTAACTTCCATGTTTTTGTATGAGTATGCAGATTCCTGTTGTTACTTAGTTCAACATTTATTCCATGGTGGTCTGAGAAGATGCAAGGAACAATTTCTATTCTTTTAAATTTACTGAGGTTAGACTTGTGACCTAAGATGTGATCGATTTTGGAGTGTGTTCTGTTGGCTGATGAGAAGTAGTATGTGTATGCAGTTTTTTTTAGGATCAAATGTTCTGTAGATGTCTGCTAAATTCAAATGTTGGATGGTTAGGTTTAAATCTAAAATTTCTTTGCTCTGATTCTTATTGGAGGATCTGTCCAACACTGCCAAAGGAGTGTTGAAATCTCCTACTATCATGGAGATGGAGGAAATCAAGTTGCTCATGTCTGTTAGAGTTTCTCTTATAAGTTCTGGCGCACTCTGGTTGGGTGCATAAACATTAATAATTGAAATCTCATCATATTGAGTATTACCCTTAACAAATATGAAGTGACCATTCTTACCCTTCCTTACTTTTGTTGGTTTAAAGCCTATTGTGTTTGCAAATAGAATTGCAACACTTGTTTTTTTCTGATTTCCATTTGCCAGAAATATAGACGACTATCCTTTCACCCTGAATCTATATTTATCTTTTTAGGTAAGATGTGACTCTTGTATGCAGCAAATATCTGGCCTGAGTTTTTGTATCCCGTCAGCTAACCTGTGCCTCTTTAGAGGACAGTTTAAGTTGTTCACATTAATGGAGAATATTGAAAAGTCTGGTAAAATTTTGGATACCAAGTTTTTCGAAAGTCCAGTGGACATTTTTAATCCTTACACCACTGTGGAAGTTGGAGTTTGATCAAAAGTTTCTGAGTGAGTTTGCTTTTGTGATAGAGGATTGGGCTGGTCATCATGGAGGATAAGCCTGAGAATATTCTGAAGAGCTCGTTTGGTTATGGCAAATTTCTTCAAGATATGTATGTCATTAAAGTATTTAATTTCTCCATCATAAATGAAACTCAGTTTAGCTGGATACAGGATCAAGGTTGAAAGTTATTTTGCTTTGGGAGATTAAAAGTCGATGACCGCCCCCTTCTGGCTTGAAAAGTTTCAGCAGAGAGATCTGCAGTCCTTGTAATATTCTTCCCATGGTAGGTAATGTATTTCTTACGTCTGGCTGCTTTCAGAATTTTCTCCTTCATATTAACTTTAGTGAAGCTAATATGAGATGCCTGAGGGATTTCTTATTCGGATTGAGTCATGCTGGGGTTCTGAAACTATCTGCTATCTGAATTTCAGAATCTCTTGGCATGTCTGGAAAATTCTCTTTCATAATTTCATGGAGTAGAGCCTCTGTGCCTTACGTGGCCAGTTCATCACTTTCAGGTATTCCAATGAGGCGAATATTAGCCTTCTTTGAATTATCCCAGAGCCCTCTGAGAGAATGATCCATTTTTGCTCTCCATTTCTCTTCCTCTTTGAGAGTTTGGGAGCATTTAAAGGCTTTGTCTTCAATGTCAGAAATCCTTTCTTCTGCTTGCTCCACTCTATTACTGAGGGATTCTACTGTATTTTTTAGGTATTTGAGGGCTGCAAATTCTTGGTTTAGTGTGTCAAAGTCTTTGGTGGTTTTGTCTTTAAATTCATTGAATTCTTAGGACAACTTTTGAATTTCTTCTCGAATTTTTAATTCCGACTTTTGAATTGCTCCTCGAATTTCTAATTCCAAATTTTCCTCCATTGTATTAATCTTGTTTGCAATACAAATTCTGAATTTGATTTCTGACATCTTGGCCAGCTGTTTATGAATGGGATCTTCAGTTATATCTGCCATATCTTTCCTTGGGGGGGGGGTTGATCTATTCTGGTTATTCATGTTACCAGAGATTTTCTGCTGATTCCACCTGTGATTATTTTACATCATTTGATTTTTCCCCTGGAACTTTGTCGAGGACCTGTACAGTGCTATGGCCTGAGAAACTAGGGACCTGTTTGGTGTGGTGGGGCTAAGTGAGTCTGTCTTGTTTTTAGCTGGTTTCTGTCCAACACTAGTGAAACATCTACTCTGGGTTGAAGTCTCAGCTGTGGAGAAATACCAGCAACAAAGTCACTCTGCCCCCCACAGGCAACAATTGGAAATGGAAAATCAAACCTTCCTATAACCATACATCCAGGGCACCAGTTGAATAGTTCTTGGGCGATTGGCTCCGTTCAAAAGGTCCAAATCAATTTTATCAGTCATCACCTGTCTCAGGTGGGAGAGTTTAAAAGGCCTCTGGCAACTGGATCACAGGAGTGTAGTGACAACTCTGATCTGACTTGCTCCGGTGCTCTGTGTGGTCAGGAGGACCCACCCAGCAAATACATTAGTCTGGGAAGGTTGCTGCCGCCTTCCCCACCTTGCACCTCTTTTACACCCAGTCACTGATAGTCCCACAGTGCTGTGGCCCAGTTGCCTCTAGTGAATAGATACTCTAAGGGGCTGCACCTGCCTGAATCACAAGGAAAGCTATATCTTCTCAGCCAGGCTGCTGCACTCGCCTCTATCCAGCAGGGGGAGGTGAGGCCTGACAACCTCAGGAGCTTGATGGGGCTGGGGGGTGTTCACTCAGTTCCAGCCCCACCCCTTATTGATGTTACTGACAGAACAGAACAGAAAACTTTGCAGGAATTTGTTTCTGTCCCTGCTAAATTCCCCCACATAAGAGAAGCTGTTTTGAGTTCCCAGAGCCTGCGCCTCAGGCACTGTCTTTGTTTCTGCAGGTTTATATTCACACCATGGTTAGCTGTCAGTTCTAGCCTCTTGCCTTTCTTTGACTATGGACTGATGATCCCCTGAGGGTCTGGTGCATCTTAGGATCAGTAAAGCAGTCCTCTGGGTCAGTCCCGCCCTGGAAATTTCCTGGCTCTGCATGTGCATTTCTAGTCCCCACAGTCCACCCAGGCCAGTACCGCCTCAGGCAAACTCTTTACTCACGGGGCCTGCATTTCCATCCCAGATCTGTTCTGTTGTGGTTGCTACCTGAGTAGATGCCCAGCCTCCTCTGGTTGCCCAGGGAGACAGGGGGTGTGGCTTTGAAATATCCGGGAGTGAGCCTTATTGTTGCCAAAAATGGCTGTTGCTCTTCGCCTCAGGGCACTGCCACTTCGGTGTGATTCCTTCTCAACCGACTGTCCTCTCCTCACTCCCATGCCACAGAATCAGCATTGACCAGCTGCAGTCTAGGCCCTGTCCACACCCCTCAAGAAATCACCCAAGAATCTGGACTCCTGGGGGACAGGCCTCCAGACCTCAGAGTGAGAGTGGAGGGGAGTGCTGGGAACTCATAATTGCAGGTAGAGAATATATACAGTTTTATACTGTTTTATGCCTGGCAGGAGAACGCTGTGGCACCCTAGTAGGGGAGGTAGGTCCAGTTTTTAGAGGGTCTCTGCCGTGCAGTGTAGTGGGTGGACCGTTGAACTCTGCTAGTTTGTTTGTGGAGCACTCTGAGTGTTCTCATGGGGGAGGGGACTCCCGTCTGCATGGTGATGGATTTTGTACCTTTTGTTTGTATCCTTGGGGTCACAGCTCACCTTAGTGGGGTTGATGTGCATTCTTCAACCTTCTCTCTTGGTTCAGCTCTAATCCACCAGGTTACTTGCTGAATTTCTGTCCTTTAACTCTCCTTCTGGACGGGAGCCTCTGTGGAAAGCTTGCTTCAGTCCGCCTCTGCATCTTTTCAAGCTCTCACATTCCCTTTACTTCTTCTTCAAAGGGTTTAGGCTTTTGTGAAACAAACGCCAGCAAGACTTACAGGCTATATCTGATTTGTGGTCAGCCTTATACTTCCTCAAAGAAAATGAATCATGGAGGATCTTAAATAGGAAAAGAAAAAGGAAAAATCAGAGAGGAAAAATATAGTAAAATTAATATAGCTCATACCTTAATGCTCTGAAAAATGTATAAAGTAGAGATATTGTGGGGTGGGGGAGGGGCTGCTGGCAGGAGTGTTCCTCTGTAACATCGAACGCACAGAAACAATGAGACAGGAAGACACTAAAGCACATGTCAATCAACAGGACACATCACCAGGCTGATTGCAGTAACAACTGGAATTTTCTGGTAGAGGCCCTTCATGTTAATGTTCTGTCAGCTCCAGAGAGAGATCATTCTTGATAACAGTTTCAAGTTTATTTGTTTTGACCCTAAGTTAGAAGAATGCTGTACTTTGTGTGGTGGTGTTCATTTGATAATGTGTCTACGTTTCAGTGTTTCAAAGTGACATGAGATTTTATTTTGAATAGCATATCATCTTTGTGCCTTTGAACATAATCATTGCAGTTACAAATAGAATTGTGTCTTCCTGTTTTTTTTTTTTAAATTATTTACACCTTCACTTTGGCATTTAGCCATTCATAATAGCTGATTTAGGCACAGTCTTCACAGGACCAAAATCAAGGCTGAATTTCTAGGGGCTGGGTAATCTGACTCCAGCCCATGATTTTTATAGGTTGTACTTCTAACCTAGCCTGCCAGTGTTTGCATTTTTCTGGTCTCAAGTGCTATTTGATAAAAGCACATGTGCAAATCAATAGAAATAAATTTTCTATTGGAAAAAACTCAAATTGTATGACCTGCATTTCATCAGTAACCAGCGTCATTGCATCTGAAAGATATAGTTCATTCATTCATTTTCAAATGTTGCTGTCTACAAGTCTGTCTAGGTAAAATAAATTTATGTGAAAAACATTGTTTATTTGTAACAGATTGGTAGGATGAAGTCTGTATCTGCAGGCAGGAAATGTATTTCTCTTGAATAAAATCAAATTAAGCTTTTCAGCATTTTCCAAGAAGGAAAATAATAAACACACACACACACAAGCATTCTTTACCTTGCTACTAAGGAGGTGATTTCTATAATTATTTTCATTATTGGTGATACAAGCTATTAAAAACAATTGGGTGAAGAAGACCAATTTCATCTGGCGTGAGTGGTAGTAAGTGTGCTAGAATCAGTTCTGGGAGCTGCAGTGTTAGAACACTACAGTCAGATAACCCTTTGTCATCTGCTGCTCCCCTACTTAGGCCTTGATTAGCTTTTTACTTCCAGAACTACAGTTTTACACAGAGGATGCCAAAAAATGTATACACATTGTAAGAGATGTTATCTACGTATTACTTTTCCAGTTGAACTGAAGGTGGCATTACTGGTCAAGTGTACCTCGATGTGCTACACATACCCATTTTACCTGCAGTCCGTACACTTTTGGGGAATGGTCTATTTTACTTCTAACAAGTGAAATCTTAGAATGTGTATACATTTTGGGGGGCCCCTCGCATTTTTTACTACTTTTATTTTCAAAGCCCATGTAGCTTCTTTTTTTCCTACCAGTCTTCATATTTGAAGATTATCCTAATATTTCTTTCCTTTTTTGTAATTTCTCTTTTAGATTATATTTTATTATCATTTTAGGCTGAATCAAGATTGTGTGAGGAAAGGCAGTAGGCCTTAATGCAGAGTTCCCTGCAGGCTGTGCCTTTTACCATATTGGATCAGATTGGCCATGTTCTACTCTGCTGAGTCTATTTTTATATCTGTAAAGTTTAAGTAATGATTCACTTTATCTTAGGTTTCTTGTGAAAGTGAGATTAGATAGCACATTGTGTGTAGTAGTAAATAGTGAGCACATGGCACATAGTAAAAGTAGTGTAGTTATGCTTTCTTTCTGTGATTGTCAGCTATCTAGGCGTCTAAGTGTGGTTGGCCCCTATGACTGAGGTTAATGAATAACTTCTACTGAATCTGGAGCTCAGAACACAATTGGGAAACGCTCCTGTGGCCTGCTAGAAATATTTTATCCATTCATTCACTCATTCATTTATTGAGTAACATAGTAAGTTGGGGGAGGGGGAGGCACTGGGATCAAGAAAAAATATAAAGTGTGGCTTAAGGAAGTACATAGGAGAGACAGAATTGCAACATAATCTGATTATAACATTTAGAATTAAACACTTAAAGTTTGTGTAAAGATTATCACAACAGTGACAATAATGTGTTACATGAAAGTGTTGGATGCTTCAAGGCAGCAATTTCAGTGGAATGGCTTATTTGATACTGATTTTATTTGATATAAAGCCTGAAGAGATGCATATTCCTGTGAAGAAGGTACAAAATATGGAAATATGAAGATGAGCCTCCCCCCCCTTTTTTTTTAAATGTGTTTGAATTTGACCTGATTAGAACATAGGAGGAGTGTTCTCGTTCATCCATAAGGAGAGCCATGTGTCACTGGTTTGGGTTTGGGTGCACTGGCTCCTCGTGATGCTGGGAACAAATCTAAAATGCTTTATTCACTACAATTTTTTGAAAATAAGAACAAGCGAAATATTATGAATGGTTTCCTGAGATTGGACCAAACTGTCCAAGGAAGCAGAGAGCAAAAAAGAGGGCTTGTTTTGTGTCAATTTGTGTGTTTTTCTCCTCACTTTCAGACTGAGACTGCTGAATAAGCTGATTTCCAGTGCACCACTTAATTGAGTGAAGGGATTTAGAAAGGGAAGGAGGTACACAATTGTTTCAACGCTAATTCTAGAAAGAAAACCTGATTCAGTGCTCTCCAAAGGCAGTTTGATTATCCACATAATAGAAAGTAGTGACAAATTTATATTAAAGATTTAATATGTAGGATCTGATATTACTATAGAGTTGAGAAGGAAGTTCACAGATTTTATAGGAAAGGAAGTTTACTAAGAGATAATAATCTTTTGGATTATTTTTTACTTTGCTGAATTGATACTTTATCAAGGCTATTTGAATCAGTTACATCTGGAATTAATTTGACTAATTTTAGACAAGTTTTGTAAGCCTTATGGGAACATTAATATGTATAAAATATGATATTTAGTGGTGACTGGCATAACTCCAGGCAGATAATCAAATGTTCTTTACATATTATTAGCTCAGTTTCTTTCATTTTTTTTAGACACATACTGATACTTCTTCAGAAAATAGTAAGTGATTATTTTGGGTTCACCTGAATAATCCATGGTAATCTCTTCATTTCAAGATAGTTAATTTGAATATAGTCTGCAAAATCCCTATTACCATGTAAGATAAAACATTCAGGATTCTAGGATTTAAGACTTGGGCATCTTTGGGAGGCCATTTTCTTCCTTTGAAGGAAAAAGCTTCCTGTTACCTTGGGACCTTAAAGTACATATTATGGGCAAGATTCAAGTTTAATGTCCATATTTTACTTTATAAGCATATTGCAAAAAGAGATAGCAGAAATTTTTATTTGGTTTTTACCACATGATAGAATCTGGGCAAAATAATTTACACAATTTCATTGAATTATCTAAGCTGCACTCACTTTATTAGGTAATTCACTTAACTAAGTTTAATGGAAGAAGAAAACAGACTTCTGAGAAAATTTGTTCAAATTTTCTTGGGTAATGATATGATCAAGGATTTAAAATAAGCGTGGCTAATTCCTTTGTCCACATGCTCAACTAGGTCATCCTCTGCCTATAACTTATTGTATATTAACCAGAACAGTTTTAAAAATTCCTAGGATGTAAATAAAATCTTTAAAGCTTCTTACCCTATATTACATGGCTAATTGATCACGCATTTTACCCATGACTTTATCTTTTGTGGAATAAAAAATTTGAAACCTATAAACAGTAAAAAATGTTCTAGTACATATACAGCTATTAGATGTGTACAGTTCTGCTATAGAGAAGACTCATTTTTCCTTCATAATAGGTAATAGACATTTTTCCTAAGATTTGTATAAATCTTAAAGGATGTGCAATTAATATTTAAAATGTTAACATGGTTGCCAAAGAACATTGTACTTAGTTTATTCAAATGAGCATACCAAGATGCTATTCATTTTTCTTTAAACTTTTAGCAAAAGGACCTTAGATTGCAAACTGCCCACAGCAGGGTGGAGACACTGAGTAAACAAGCACAATTTTCATGTCTTAGGAATCTGGAAATTCCAATATTGATCTTCAGTCTGAAAGAAAAGGCTAAATACCAACACTTCAAGGCCACTAAGGTGAAATGAAATGAATTGAAAGATGATTAAATTATTCATTGTTATTAAGTGCTGCCCGAAATAGACAGTAAGCTAATCTGCTAGTAATTTCCAAAAAAGTCATACCAAATTAGTGAAACTAAAGTGTTAGAACGATGGGCCACTGAGAATACTCATACATGTCATGGAAAGTATGATTAATATAAGTTAAAGTTGAAAACACTAGCTTTCTTTTTTCTTCAGTTTGGGTTATATCTTATATCTTATTCAAGAAAAATAGAGGCACAGTTGAGCACAAAGGCTGCTAAAATGTCCCAGGTGTGGATTGTTCCTGATTGAAGGGACAGATGCTGCCATAACACTTCCAGATCTGCTGATTTGGTGATTTTCATGTTTGGATGTCTTCAGACTTGTGAGAATGTTAATGTGCTAATTTGTTAACTCTATCTGAAACTCAGAGTAAGAGCCATTAGCTCACCACACTTTTAAAGGCTTACCAACCTGCCCCAACCTTCAAGTTTTAAACTGTGTTTTGTAAATTCCCTTTGGAGCCACCTGGTGAAGGAGGATAGATTGGTGAGTAGCGAAAGAATGAAAGTGCTCCAGGCCTCCCTTCCTCTGTCAATTTCAGTTCTTAGCTTTTCAGTTCTTAGCTTGTTTTGACTGAGAGAGTGAGATTTGAAAGCCACTGTGCTAGTGTTGGCTGACAAATGTATAAATATGTTTAAAATTAAAAGCTTGTAGTTCATCTATTGAATTCTAAATCCCATGAATACAATATAAAAATGAGTTGCAGCTCAGCATATGTGTTTCAAGATCTTTTGTTAACTTATTTTTCCAACTTATAGAGATAACTTTTTAAGTCTAAATGACTTAAGCCTAAAAAATTTTCAAACCAACTTAGAATTCATGTGAAGTTTATAATATCAATTTCATTTCAATGTATATAGAGTGGAACATAATGCTGTTGACTTTAGAAATTGTTGTTTTAGTTGTGGTGATTTATTTCTTCTACTTTCAAGTTCAGTTGATAACTAGGAACACATTGGGAGACATTCAAAATGGTTTTCTTTCACTTCTCTAAAGTTTTTATTTCCTTTGTTTGGATTGTTATCAAATCTCATTTATTTTACTCTAGGAAAATCACCATTTCTCTGCAACTTACATTTAATCGAATTTATTAATATGAATTTTCTCCTCACAAAAGAGATTATCAAGATATTTTTCCAACATTATTATATTATCCTCACTGAAGGAAGCGATTAAAGTGGGTTTGGATTCTTTGACCTGTCTCAAATCATACAGTAAAATTAATGTCAAAACCAAAAATGAAAGTGAACACTCCTGGCAACTAGCATGCATTCTCAACCTGATGTTCATTCTTCTCTGTATAAAAACTTCAGCACTACAAGTATCTGACCTTATGAAGAATTAACTGCTGTTGATTATTGTTAATTGAAATAGTTGAGATTACTTGAAACACTTGAGTGATTTAAAGAAACCCTAGGCAGGGGTCCTCAAACTGTGCCCCACGGGCCACATGAAGCGGTGTGATTGTATTTGTTCCTGTTTTGTTTTTTTTACTTCAAAATAAGATATGTGCAGTGTGCATAGGAATTTGTTCATAGTTTTTTTTTTCTTTTTTCTTTTTTTTTTTTTAAACTACAGTCCGGCCCTCCCAGTGGTCTGAGGGACAGTGAACTGGCCCCCTGTTTAAAAAGTTTGAGGACGCCTGCCCTAAGGCATCCTAACCTAACCAGCCACTCATTTGCTAAAAGAAGCATTTTTCCAGATGTCATTCTGAATGCATTATACCAACAGCTACAGCGGGCCACATCGGGGCCTCCTTGGGACTTAGAGTAGTGCTGCACACTTCCTAAGCCTTATCCAGTATCATTTGGTAGTTGTGGTAATCCTTAATTATTTGCTAAACTTACCACTTTCAAAATTATATTTTAAGGAAACAGGCACATAGATCCAGGCTAATACAACTACAAATATTTAGGGAAGAATACAGAAATAATTTTTTTGTGACTTAGAATAAAAACCAAGTTGTATGAAATACTAAATATTTATATTTTTGATCAATTTTTATTTATAAACTTTCCTTGATCTTCAAATAGAAAGGATCAGGATAACATAGGTTATTTTCCAAGTCCTGTAGAAGAAGAAGTATAAATTTAGTCAGGCAGTATACCTCTAGCTACATGTTTACTGCAGAAAAAACTTAAAAAGAATTATTTAGTCTTTTGTTTTCATGACACCTCCAAATACATGTCTTAAAAGTTTGAAGGCATCATCTCACAGAATAATGCAATGATATTAGATTCTTTTGGGAATTGGGAACTCAGGAGAGGATTTGATGACTTGTTAGGCATATATTTGTGGAGAGAATCTGGAGTGACTCAGTAGTGGGCCCATGATTTCAATTAAAGTTGCTATCTTGCATCATAAAAACAAAAAGACCCTTTTGAGTTGGCCAGATGTGCTAATCAAATGTATATTAAGTGACCAGCAAATTACAGCTGATTTTGGGGAAAGAAAATTTAACTAGTCATATTTAAATTTTTTGTGTAGTATCAAAGAGCTCAATATGAAAAAACTAAAATCTGTTATCTGAACTCTTCCTTCAAACAATACAACAAAACTAATTAAAAAATTTAAACACAGGATAAACTTAGATGAAAATTTCAAGACAGAAAATCAACCTGGTGGACAATGGACTAATTAATATATACCAGAGGCCAGTGAACCAGATTGTCATGAACTTGAGACCCAAAGATACCTACCTATCTGTATATCTAACATATTGCCTATTCTGCTTGTCTATTGCTACATAGCAGACCAACCCAAATGTAGTGGCTTACAACAACTGTTTATTTTGAGCTGGTTCTATAGTTGCACTGGACTCAAATCAATGGCCCTTATTTGGGATCATGGGTTTTCAGTCGGATGGTATCTATGGGTTTACTTGGTTTAACAATCAAAATGGTTTAAGAAGCTCTGTGTTCCTTTACGAAGCTGTGCTTTGCAACAGAGTAGCCTGGAGTTCCTGATAAGAGCCAGGAAACATAGATTTCTAGTCTTATTCAGAGCCAGCCATTTAATTTATGGAGGCCAATGCAAAATAAAAATGTGGGGTCCCATGTTCCACATTCTAATAAATCTCAGGGCAGTGGAAATGGAGGATTACCTACTACTGAGGACCTTCTAAGCACTTGGTCCTCCGTGACTGCACAGGTCTCATGACCATGAAGCTGTCCTCCTTGCTACTAAAAGACATCTCCTGCTGGCAGCATCACTTGTGCCAGCTGTCTGCAGAGCAATGCCATGCACATGTAAGGCATAAAGATTGATGGTGGCCACCTCAGAGGTAAGCTAATACTGAAAAAAATGTAAGATTTTACATTAAAAAACAATGCACATTTCTATTTTCTGTTGATCAATGGGAAGCTCTGGCAACAGTTGTCTGTAGCTGAGTAATAGCTGACTCTTAGTGTGGAGTCGCCCTCCCCATACTCCGTGTAGACAACTGGGCAGGAGAACTTTGTGTCTTACCAGCATTAAAGTGAAGGGCTTTTTCAATGATGTGAATAGATATTTTTATAGCTATTATATAAAATTATCTGTGTAATAGTCAAGGAATCCTCAAACTTTTTAAACAGGTGGCCAGTTCACTGTCCCTCAGACCGTTGGAGGGCCGGACTATAGTTTAAAAAAAAACTATGAACAAATTCCTATGCACACTGCACATCTTATTTTGAAGTAAAAAAACAAAACGGGAACAAATACAATCACATCGCCGCATATGGCCCACGGGCCATAGTTTGAGGACCCCTGTTAAGACTTTTACAGCTCTTAAAATATGATTCTGTGCATCTGTTACTTCCCTGTAGATTTCTCATTGTGTTCTTTTCACGTTAAACTATAATTTAGTAAAAAATGATATAATTTACTTTGATAAATTACAGAGCTGTATTTTCTAAAAAGGATTCATTCATACTTGTTTTCATGTAACATACTTTATCACTGTGATGAAGTATTTTATCTAATTATTTTGCTGGTCTTATTTATGGATATTAATTGATAACATACTATATGAAGCAAATGCCGAAGAAAACAAATTCTGACCAATAAACATCTTACGAACCATTTTCTACAGATTTTAAGAGCTATTTGATGTGGCAAGGTAATTGAACATGACATATTCAGCATCTAACAACATTTGGTTATATGAAAGCTAGTATTACTGTTTTTTTTGTTGTTGTTGTTTGTTTTTTAATTGAGTCAGTCTCACTTTGTCACCTTCAATAGAGAGCTGTGGTGTCATAGCTCACAGCAACCTCAGACTCTTGGGCTCAAGTGATTCTCTTGCCTCAGCCTCTCTAGTAGCGGAGACTATAGGTGCCTGCCATAGCACCCTGATACTTTGTTTGTTTGTTTGTTTAGCAGGCCCAGGCTGGGTTAGAACCCACCACCCTGGAGCATGTGGCCGGCTCCCTAACCAGTGAGTATGGGCGCCTGAAAGTTAGTGTTACTGTTAAAATAATACATTTTAATGCTAACAGTAATTTACAAAAATTTCATATCATTATTGCATAAATAATTATATTCACTATATTTTTCTTTATGTATTTAATAGTATTTTCAAAATAAGAAATAAAAAATGTTAAATACTGCATATATTTCTTTGATTGTTTAACAATTGTGAAATCACAGTACATACCTTTTTATAAGTTTTAACTAATTGTAATTCCCACATAAATATCAAGTGCTCCAATTAAAATTGTTAAGAATTTGAATGTCTTATAAATATCACATCACATCACATTATTTACTTTAAAACCAATTAACTCACAATTTAGTGGCTATGTGGTTATTTTCTAGCAAATTTTTATATTGTATACAGTGTTAACTTTATTAAGAAATAAATTATAGTTCAAAATTGTAAAAAGCTGTTTCTCTTCATGCATCTGAACATATTTATTCACACCTGAATATGAAAAGTTTTTCCTATGAAATAAGTACATTAAATATTATGATTTATAAAATGATTATTCTTCTATAGAATTGTTTAAAATTTCACCCCAAATGGGCTTTGGTTGAATATTTGCAACATGATTTATTTATATTACTTTTATATTCTTCAAGAACTTTCTTCTCAGAATAGAAGAAATGAAAGATTTTTGGCAAAGGTAATTTGGAAAAAAAGAACCTGGAAGTTCTTTTTAAAAAACAAGCTAACCAGGGCAGCGCCTGTGGCTCAGTTAGTAGGGTGCTGACCCCATATACCCAGGGTCCCGAGTTCAAACCCAGCCCCGGCCAAACTGCAACAAAAAAATAGCAGGGCGTTGTGGTGGGTGCCTGTAATCCTAGCTACTCAGGAGGCTAAGGCAAGAGGATCACCTAAGTCCAAGAACTGGAGGTTTCTGTGACACCACGGCACAATACCAGGGTAACAAAGTGAGACTCTGTCTCAAACAGAAACAAACAAACAAAAAAAAAAAATGGTGCATCTTAGAATGGGTACAGGTGAAACTTACTAAATGCAGAATACAAATGTCTACATACAATAACTAAGAAAATGCCATGAAGGCTACGTTGAACAGTTTGATGAGAATATTTCAGATTGTATATGAAACCAGCACATTG